>PPLJ03000014.1:0-238715 GCA_003707785.3 Danielia oregonensis
TTCAGACGAAGAGCTGGCTGGGGTCGAAGAAGATTCAACCGAAGAGCTGACTGGGGTCGAAGACGATTCAACCGAAGAGCTGACTGGGGTCGAAGAAGATTCAACCGAAGAGCTGACTGGGGTCGAAGACGATTCAACCGAAGAGCTTGCTGGGGTCGAAGACGATTCAGACGAAGAGCTTGCTGGGGTCGAAGACGATTCAGATGAAGAGCTTGCTGGGGTCGAAGACGACTCCACTGAAGAACTCGCTGGAGTTGACGACGCGGAATAGCACAGAGTGGTAGTCTTGGTAGTGCAATCGTGGCTCGTGAAGCAATCCTTGCCAATGTAGTACTTGTGAGGTGTGCAAACACTCGTCGTTCCGGTCGTACACGAAGGCGTCGCCGACGAAGAACTGCTCAGAGGACACACCGTGGTGGTCTTGACACTGCATGTCAGACTGGTGTGGCAATCCTTACCAATGTAGTACGTGTGAGGAGCACAAACACTGGTAGTTCCAGTAGTACACGTCGTAGGTATCGTGGTCGAGGAACTCTTCAGCAGCGACGATGACGATGACGAAGACGATGAGATCTTTGTAGACACGGTTGCGCACAGAGTTGTGGTTTTGACACTGCATTTCAGTGTTGTAAGGCAAATTGGCCCGTAGTAACTGGTACCAGTGGTGCAAGCGTTAGTTGTTCCAGTGGTGCAGGTAGTAACAGGTGTTGTAGAAGAGCTCTTGAGCAGCGACGATGACGACGATGATGAAGACGACGAGGACTTAGTGGATGAAGAGCTACTCGATGAAGTTGTAGTGAAACACAGGGTAGTACTCACCAAACTGCACTTCAGAGTAGTGTGGCAATCCTTACCAATGTACGTCGTGCCAGTAGAGCAGACCTGCTTGCTTCCAGTGGTGCAGGTAGTAGCGGGTATCGTGGTCGAGGAACTCTTCAGCAGCGACGATGACGATGACGATGACGATGAGATCTTTGTAGACACTGTTGCGCACAGAGTTGTGGTTTTGACACTGCATTTCAGTGTTGTAAGGCAAATTGGCCCGTAGTAACTGGTACCAGTGGTGCAAGCGTTAGTTGTTCCAGTGGTGCAGGTAGTAACAGGTGTTGTAGAAGAGCTCTTGAGCAGCGACGATGACGACGATGATGAAGACGACGAGGACTTAGTGGATGAAGAGCTACTCGATGAAGTTGTAGTGAAACACAGGGTAGTACTCACCAAACTGCACTTCAGAGTAGTGTGGCAATCCTTACCAATGTACGTCGTGCCAGTAGAGCAGACCTGCTTGCTTCCAGTGGTGCAGGTAGTAGCGGGTATCGTGGTCGAGGAACTCTTCAGCAGCGACGATGACGATGACGATGACGATGAGATCTTTGTAGACACTGTTGCGCACAGAGTTGTGGTTTTGACACTGCATTTCAGTGTTGTAAGGCAAATTGGCCCGTAGTAACTGGTACCAGTAGTGCAAGCGTTAGTTGTTCCAGTGGTGCAGGTAGTAACAGGTGTTGTAGAAGAGCTCTTCAGTACTGAGGAGGAAGAAGATGATGATTTTGTAGAGGCAGTTGTTGCCTTGATCGAAGATGAAGTCAGATCGCATTCGCAATCCCAACAGTAGTTGTCGAAAGTTGGCGAAGTGGTGGCAATGCCCGCAAATGTAGTGCACAAAGACTCGAATTCCAACATACGCTTTTGTTGTTGGATACCAGAGGCTTTTTTCACAAAGTGGTTTTCGGAGATCTCAAGATCTCTCTTTGCCAACACGGAGGCGAAGTAAGAGGTCCAATCGGTAACTGTAGTAGTACCAGAATCGCTAGTACCACAAGTCCAGGAAAAGTCCAGCTTGAAGACTGTACTCCAAGCTGACATCACAGTGCTTGTACCTTTGACAAAAGATATATCAAGAGACAAACCAGATGGCAAACAACACTTTCCATTAGTGATCTCCGGTTTGACATAGATGGTGGTACTCCACTCAGTCCATTTGTCGACGCTACAATCGGTAGTGTCAATCAATGTAAAGTCCTTGTCGCAGCCAGTACCTGAAAAACCAAGATGGCCAATTTGATCGTTGGAAATGATAGAACTAAGGTAGTCCGACTCAGAGGTCTGGAAGTTACACAATACCGAGTATAAGCCATCGTCTGCCTTGGTTACACTTGTAACACCAAGCGCAGCATTAAGGCAACTTGAACCAATTGTTCTTTCAGAAAGTTGGAAAGACTCCTTGACTTCACGCTTTTTGGAAGTCGAGTCACATTGTACAATGTTTGAGACTGTACAGAAATCGGTGGCTTGAGCCTTTGATGTGGTGGTAGTTTTTGAAGTCAGAAACTTAGACTTGGAGTAACTACTAGCACCACAATCTCCATATTCAAACAAAGCCCCAAAGGTGGCCATCGACGGGGCCACCATCAACAAGAGCGCTAGGAAAGCTCTAAGAAACCAATTAGCTTCCATTGAAAGTTGAGCGAGGGTGGATGTGGTTGAAAATTGAGCAGCAGCGACTAGCAGATACAGAACGATTTATATGGCACGCGTGCACCTCAATCGGGAAAGAAACACAAGTTTAGAAGCATTACCATCGTGTCTAGAGCCGCCGCAGCATGGATGCAAAATAGTGGCCGCAAAGGCGCATGCATATGCAAGGCGCGGACCGAACCTGTGCAGCCGAGCACTTATGCAGGTGCGACCGTATTTAAGCACCATGCATGATTTATTATCAGTCCATCGAGACGCATCGGCAAAGCACATGTTTCTGCCAAGAACAGGTAATTGCGATCGCCACGGCGATCAGTGCAGCTTCCTGGTGAAACAGAGGTGGTGGGAAACGTCGATGACGTTGTTGTTTTTGTTCTCGGCATCTCCTGGCGCGCTTGGGGCGGCACTAAGTTTACGAGCCTGCATGGAATGTCGCTTCGTAAGCGACAGAATATGTGCCCAATCGAGGAAGTAGGTTAAGTAACATGCAGTGCATGGCAACCTAATGGGGGAAGCACCATGCATAACAAGGGAATCATATGGTAATGTGGACACAATATCGAGGAGCTGCGACGTCAGGTACAAGAGATACAGGCCAGCATGAGTGGTGAGATTGTTTCAAAGAAAGGAATGTTCGATACATTGTGATCATGAACTCGATCTTCGGCCCGTCACATACGAGATCTCTGCATCTTCTAGAAACAACATTTTATCTCTACTGATATGACTTCATATGGCTCGCACAAAATAAAGGTCCGGTGATTTGTGCATGTGTTAGTAATAGGGGGTAGTCCTGCTCGGCCCATTTTTCTCCACTCCCGGTTCCCAATGCGGTTACACGTCCGATAAGAGGTACATGCTCACCATAGTAAATTAAGGTTGAAGGCAGATCAAAATTCGTTAGATGTCAATTGTTCTCATGACTCCTGATGTCTATTGTAATACAAATTCATATTACCGTCTGAGAAAATTTTCATTGCTGTCGGCGTCAGAATCATATTTTGCAGGATCGCCCGGAGAGATCTTACGGTCAATGATTGTGACCGCCGGGCGGCTGCTATCAGAGGCTGAATCATTTCCATTGTGTTCGGCCCCTGCTTCTTCGCTAGACTCCTCTTCAGATTCATACTCCGACTCTGATTCAGATTGAGAGCCTTCCGATTCGCTATCCAACGGCTCCAATTCAGATTCCTCGTCGCCAAAGAACTCGTCCAAACTCTGTAATTTGTATGGTCTAGTTGCGATAGAAGAACTCTGCTGTGAAACTCGTGGCACAGAAGACGCACTGCTGTTTTCCACGCTTGTGACTTGCACCAGGATGGATGTCTCCTTTCGAATTGAGCTGGGTGGCAATGTGGAATCATCAGCCCACGCCTCAGCTTCCAAATAGCGGGCAATCACTGTGGGTGCATAAACAATGGATGCGAGGCTCGGCGGTGGCTTTGGAACTTGTAAAAAGAGTGCGGCTAATTGAGCGTTATTGGGGCTCAAAAGCTGTTCTAGCATGCGTGCCCGGTCTCTGGTGTCAAATATAGCATCATAGCGAGCCAAATGCATGGTATGGTGAAACATCTTGCCTATTGAAGAGTTATTCAAATCATCAACAGAATGCCCAGCCAAAAGCTCATACAGGTAGCTCTTCGCGGCCAACACTAGAAGCTCGTATCTGACTTTCTCGTGTGCGTTTACGAAGGTTGGAAGTGCAGCACGAAGCAAATCGGGGCCAATCATATTCTTTGAGACCTCAGTGAACTCACCAACAATCCACACAATAGTACCTCTCGCCTCGGGCTGAAGTCTAGACTCTTGTTGCACCGAAGCGAGCTTGTATATGGTGCGAATAATGCTTTGTGGGTCGGATCCACCGTTTTGTTTCTGCTGCAACAATTTCCGAATCAATGTAAGCAATTCTGCTACAATTGGGGCACTAGATGTCGTTATCTGTTTCAAACACCAGTGCAAGATTCTGTCAGTCCATTCGGGGGACTGAGTACACTTCAAAAGCCCGCGAACAGCCTCTCGAGACAAATCTATGTTGTGCGTCTGCAAAGCGCAATACTGCAACTCTTCAGCGATCGGGCGGACGTTCTCGGCAGCCAACTCTGCTAATAACCTTATTTTGTGCGTTGCCAAAACTCTAGAGTCACCGGGGAAGACAATAAACTTCTTGTAGTGTTTACCGAGAGTTTTTGGATCTGCAACCGCAAGTGCAGTCGCCATTTGCAATGCATAGAGGCGTACCGCTCCACTTTCATGAACCACAAGTTTGACAATCAATGCAGGGAGTTCATACTCGGAGAGCTTTGAAGGATCGACTTGCAAAATTGCTCGGCAGACGCTGAAGATAACACTAGGCGACCGCGAGTAAATTAAGGGGCGAAGTGAGGTAACAAAGAGGGATAAGTCAGGATCGTCCGCTTCTGGGCGCGGTAAGAAACGCCGACAGTATTCAGCCAAAGTGTCCACTAGAGCGCACTGGGACCATTCATCTAAATCAAGTAATATCCGGGTGTAACGGCGGAAATTCAGATGAATAGGATCCCAAGCATGTCGGAGTTGCAGCTGTAGCGCAAAGTGCACCTTGATAGCACTTCCCACCACCATAGGCAGGTTGTCAGAAAGCAAGCTGGTCAAAATCTGCCCTAGTTGATTGCGGTTGATGCCTTCGATACCGTATGATTTGCCAATCGCTAGGGCCGATGCTGCCCTAACATGCGGCAGCAGGTCGGACGACGTGCGCTTGATGCAAAGCACGAGAAGAGAAGCGATCTCAGGAATCTTGATTCCACCCAAGGTTCGAATCAGAGCAGCGCGTGCGTTGGGGCTCTTGTCGCCAAGCAGCTTCTGTATCGAATTTATCAGTAAGAGAGCGGTGTCAGGTTCGTGCTCCGCATACTTCAGCAAGTAAATCAACACCAAAGCCTTCACTCTGGAGTTGGCCGAAGTAACGTTTTTAACAACATCAGCAAAGTACGACACGCCCTCTTCACCTCTGGAGATGAGCGCCATCACGCACTTCATGCCATTCAAAACCTCGCGGTCCACTCTAGAGTTTAAGAGCTTAGAGATTTCCTGTGGCCGCTTGGAGGTGGGGGTTTCTGAAAGCCGCGTGGAAGCGGAAACAGCAGCCTCAATTGTGATGTCACGTGCAGATTCAAGCATCGACGAGATGCGAGTAAATGGATCCGCCATGATGATGGTGTCGCGTGTTATATGTCTATAAGCTATGTGGATTCAAGATTCGCAGTTGAGTATCGCGTGGCCATGTGACGTTGTGCACGTGAAACGCTCACGTGGCAGACCTGTATGTCACACGAGGGGACATTCTTCACGTGCGTCTCTCGTCCTGGTCCCCCTTATGTAACGCACCACCTTATTTCTGCAGCGGTGCGCCCGGTATATGTGCCACTGCTTAGTTATAGTTCAACTCCAGAAAAGGCAATGTAAGTTGTCCGGAAAAGGAGATTCGAACGATAGGGCCGTCGGGCTATCCGCTTCAAGCAATATCTTCTTTCTTTACCGCTGAGGGTACCTGGCTAACACGGCGGTGTAAGTCGTGCTGGTTAGGTCCCTGGTGCGTCTACCAAATGTCGCGCTTTTGCAGCCGCTTGCTTCTTCTGCATGCATTGCGAGGCCCTAGCTTGCTTGCATAATGCTCTGGGCCCTGACTTGGCTGCTTCGCTGCAAGGTCTGGGCACATAGTTCTTTCGGCAGGAGGCGTTTGCTCACCCAAGCCGGTACAAGTTGCCATGTCCGGTAAGGCTTTGCTCTATGAATACACTCTCGAAACGTCTTCTCCTTCGGCACGCCTCAAATCTTCCGATCGTTCAACTTTTTGGCTGCAACCTTCATCCTTTTTCCCATAGCGATCTCTTTTGTGTAGGAAATCGTCTCCTGAGGGAAGAATTCGCCGATGGTTGCTTGTGTACCCTCAGTCTTCTTTCGGTTCATGTCGCGCACAAGTGGTATCATCACCTCGTCTACCTTCTGCTGGCTCCATCCCACATTGTACATGAGGAATGTGCGTATCTGGTCCAAACTTGGAACACCCCATTTGAACTCACTATCGTCTTTATCGACCTCGGCATGCATGTAAGCGTTCACAACAATCGGGTCGGGAAAGTTGTCCGGTAGAAAGAGTTTTCCATTTTTAACTCTCGTAAGTAGATTTTTCTCAAGTGCCGTGTGGGTTTCGTCGGCAGTAGCCAGCTTCGTGTTCTTATCAAACCACTTCTTGAAATTTTCCAACGTGCCAAATTCGGCAAGAATCTCCATGGCAAGTACTGGCCCAATGCCTTTTATTCCCTCGGTGTAATCGCTACCAAGCAACAATGCTAGATCTATGAGCTTTTTTTGATCTAACCCAATTCGGTTTTGGAGATCTTCCACAAGGTAGCACTCCACATACTGTTTCTGGTTGAACATATTTTTGTAAATGCGGCTGCCTCCAAAGAGAAAACAATCACTGTCATCAGTGACTATACCATCGACCAATCCCATCGTATAGAGCTCGGCGCATTGTGCTTCAGCTTCCATTGGTGCAGTTATGTAGGGGATTCCAAACCGGCGGAGGAGCTCTTGAACATCATTGATCATGGTTTGAGAAACTTCATCGGCATCTCGCTTCGCTTTCTGCATTTTCTCCTGTAAAAGGTGCTCGCTGGTGATGCTTGTTCCGATAGGGAGCTGGTGGCTAGCCTTGATTTCTGTCGTGAACTGAGCGTGTTGTACTTCTTCATCGCGAAGTTGGCGGACAAGGTCCTCTTCCTCTTGCTCTTCAAAATCATACTCCAACAACTCTGCTTTCTTTTGTGCCCTCGATTCTTTTACCACCTCAACAATCGGTGGCTCACTGGCCGTATCGACTTCGATGGGCTGTTGTTTAGCCTCTACCGATAGGACATTCCGAGACTCGACAATCTCGACGTCGGAGTCATCTTCATTCTTGGGCCTCTCCGCATCACTCTCCGACTCTTCCATCATGTCTTGCGCTTCAGTCCATGAAATAATGCCAGCTTGCTCATCTTCATCAAGTTTCCGCTTTCTTGGCTTGTCTTCAGTGAATTCTGTGGCAGCATATGGGCTGTTTATATGTGAAAGTCCCAGATTAAACCATGTAGGCAATGTCTGAGTAGCAGGAATACTCTTCGGCTCTCCCTTGTCCTCTGGTTCATCGTTTGCTAGTCCCTCTATCTCCATTATTTCTTCTTCTTGATGAACAAGACCCGCTCGTTCAGCTGGAGATGATACCTTTGGTTTTTGCTCAATGTGCACATTGACTTGACGTTCAGTTTGGCGGACTTGGGGCTCAAAGGAAACCTTCTTCGTGCTCTGTGAAGTTTTCTTCGTGCTCTGTGGCGCTTCCTTCGGTGGTTGGGGCAGCAGTTTCACTGGGCTCGTATCTCCAAAGAGAATCGACAGACCGAAGTCAAAGTCTGATTTACCAGCGTCAACGACCACCTCGTCGAGCTTTTCTTGAAGCGCTGCCTCGTTTTCTCGCTGCACCAAATATTCTTTCTTCGATTCCTCGACAGCTTTTTGCAATTCGATGTCGTCAAAATCCTGGAGTGCATTGGCCTCCAAATACTGCGTTTTCTCTGGGTTTGCGACCTCTGAGACCTCAAGAAGAGTCTCTTCATGAAGCTGTGCTCCTTCGTAGTCTCCCTTGTACATGTCATATATGGACTCGATCACCGCTCTATGGGTGTCCTGATCGTCTGCATCATCTTCCTGGTTCTCTAGAGGAACATCCTCTAATGAATCATCACTATCTTCTTCTTTCACCGATATTGTTTCGCGAACAGGCAGCGATGGCTCGATCATGTCGCCATTTTCGTCAAGTTCTATCGGCTGACTGGACAGATCACCACCAAGTGACAACGTCCATCCGCCTTCATTTTTCACAAGCGAGTAATTCCGGTCCTTGTCGCTGGCAATTCTGCGGGTGATGTTGCCACTATCTTCTGACATTCCACTGACATTCATCAAGCGCTGCGTATAGAAGTTACGCTTTTGCACCTGCTCAATTTGAAATCGAGAGAAGTCTTTACTATCTGGAAAGATGCCTTCTAATTGGTCTTTCGTGTAACCCATACGCAATCTCGATTTCAATCTCAAGTGAGACAAAATCATATACTGTGTAGCCATTGGCAACTCAGCAAACTCAGTGGATCTTGGGTCCACTGTTTCAATGTCTATTCCGTCCACGATATCGAAAGTTTCATTGTCGGCGTACTCTTGAAACTCGCTCTCAGGCATGATTCGGGTGTCTTTGCGCGAAACACTGAACTGCTTGAGATCTGGAAGATGGAATTCATCCAGCTTGATGAAACGCTTTGGTGATGTTTCTGGGGTTTCAGCGTTCTGAGGGTGCGATGGATGTTGCATTGGCAAATCTTCAAGATAGACTGTGCCATCGCCCCCAATTTCCGGAGTACGACTCTTCCTCTTTCGTGTCTCAGGCTCGGGCACCCGGAAGCTGCCCCTCTGGACCTGGATCGCAAGCAATTTCTGTGCTGTCATCTGCGCATTGGCCTGGTTTCCAAGTCTGCGCTCTCTTCTTTGCTGAATAACTTGTCGTTTCAAAGGTGGAGCACCCCCATCGAACACAAAGAGAGGCTGGATGCCAAAGTATAGAAGCTTGCAGATTCTTCGAAAGAACCCCACAATATGCGATTGCGATAGCGAGTTGCCTTCTTTGTCGCGCACCGCCTTGAGAAACTGATAGATCCAAATGGAAGCATCTACCGCCAATTTCTTCCTTGATAGTGCCTCCAATTTCACTGGTCGTGCAGCTGGTCCCACTATTCCCCAGAGAGAATTAACACCCATAGTGGTACTAGTTGCTAGAGTTTATAGATGAGTGCGCGCTGATGTAAGGGCTTATATAAGCTATATGTCTGTGCACTTTTTCGCACCCAATACTACTTACCAATATGACAGAGGTTCAGCACAGCTTCTGCAATATGGAGTCCTATGAAATCATTTCTGGTCCTATGCTGAAGGAGAGAAAGGAGTATGGTCTACCCTCAACTTTCAACCCGCGACGTGACCAAAATATTCCTCCTACTGAGAAGGTCGAGTCGTGGATGGACAACGTCCCTTGGGTCAAGCTTGAGGATAACATTTGGTGTCTGGAGTGTTACTCCGGGACTGTTTCGGTGACGTCTCTCTCGTGTGATTTTAACTCCGGCCCAGAGCACCTTGATTTGGTGGAACTACAGGCAAGGCAAATTACTCGAATTGTGATGCAAAACTACTTGTATGACAACGAGGTAGCAAGACCACCATTGAGCGAAGAAGGTTCAGTGGAGCAGTATCATCCGTCTGGGGTTTCACTGGCGTCCTATTACTCTGACGAGAACGCATGAGGTGGTTTAAAGGTTTCTGACCATCTGAGATCGGTTTGTGTCTAGTTGAACTACATCAGCCAGCTTGGTCAAGCCATGCAAATTGAATATATACAGCGTTCAGCAATCAAGCATTCTTAGAGCCATACGTCAAGCTCATCCACATTGTAACGCCCATCTTCCAAGTCAAGACGAGGATAGCATGGAACTATAGCGTCGCAATTCTGTACGTATGCCGAATTGTAGACCTTCCAGTATGGCGCCCTCACCTTGCGTGCAGCATGGAATAACCCGGGCCAGATGTAGTTGAAAAAGACACCGGGGCCAATGGCGATACGCAATGCTCCCACACATTCCACCACACGAGAAATAACGTGTGGAGACAGCTCAAAGAGATTGGGAATCACAAGGTTCAAGAAATGGACGAAAACATCGTGGTAGTCATGGGCACCTCCAGCACAATTTAGGGCCACATGCGCTACTGCAGTAGCTGCTGTTTGTCTGTGTACCTGGTCACGATCCGTCAACGCATCCTCAAGAATTGGAGTAATAGCATATAGGTAATCGCGAGCCATGCTGCCCGGGATATACTCAAAGACAAAACTGAGAGACTTAAGCACACCGTTCTGTACATTCTTGTCTGGCACACGATACTCATTCATAAGAGCTGGGAGTACGGTGAAGGGCGCACAAGTATCTGCAACAATGCCTATAGCAACAGCCGTGCATACTCGAAGTTGACGCTCTTGTACGCGCAAATTGTTGAGTAGCATAGCGAGCACATCTTGAGGGCCAATACACCGAGCCACGTGGCCAAAGGTTGCATTAGCTGCGATTCTGATACGCTTGCGCTGACTTTTCAACATATCCAATAAGTCGAAGCATACTCGCATCCACTCTTTCGCATTGATGGCAGTGGCACATCGCTGTGCAACCAACCCAACAAGCTTAAGACTCTGCTCCTGTACCTTTTCGTGTCTGTTTTTCAAAATGGGCGTGAGTGTAGGTACAAGCATTGATACCGATGGATTATCGAGCGCTGCGAGTGCTGCTCTATCCAACGTAGCCACGCACGCATATAATGCTCCCACCACAGATCCTAACACCTCAGGGTACACCTCTCCCAACAGTTCGTACAAGAACAATATGAGTCTGTGCACCACAACACTGTCCAAAAGAGATGCTGTAGCAGCTCCTAAATCTGCTGCCTGCTGGCGTACTGCGGGGTCTGAATTTTTGAGCCGATAGAGAACGGTACTCACAATTCCAGCCTCATGTGGCTTGAGACGGGGGCCAAATGCTTTACATACACTGGAAACCGCGAGAAGGTATACCACATGGGGTTGGGTTTGCTCTTGGAAGGCATAAAGAACTGCATCCACGAGTGAAGCGTCGTTCTCAATCTCAACAAAAGCATCAGGGCACAGAGTGGCGATCTTGTGAATGGCGTCTGCTGCCATACGACGTAAAGACTCATTCGCATCCTTTGCGTATGGTGAAAGCTGCTCTAAGAGACTTGCCGCATCTAAGCGACTTGCTAAATGCGCAGTGGCGTCTACCACCAAACGAGCAACAGGATCCAGTGCCACTCGCCGTGTCCAAAAGTGTTGAAGAAATGGTTTCAATATCAGGCGCCTGTAATCAGGGAATACCGCTTTTGAGATAGGCAAAGCAGCAAGAATTCGTAACACAGCTCTTCTAACCTCGTCGTCTGGCGACGCAAACTCGCGGGACATCACCAGCATAAGCTCCCGTGAATAGTAATGAGCATATTCCTCATAAGCTGGATTGTGCGCCATCAATGGAACTAGAGCACCCACGCACCGGAGATACGCTGCCAATGATCTACCACGATGTTGCCGGAGGCCGGCACTTACAGCTTCCAAGACCGGCTCAAAGGCTTCAATACCATATGGTTGTACCGCTTCAGCTAATTGCGCTAATGTGTTTGCCGTAGCTGTACGCACTTGCATCAACTCATCAGTAAGTCCAGGCTGTAAAACTTCCACAAGAGGTGCAAGGTAAGGAAGCACCGGTGCACCATTGCCACCTCCCAAAAGAATACAGAGGTGATGAATAATACGGATACCAGTGTGAGGTGCCTGCCAACTGCGTTTCAGTCGGATCACAGCACGCAAAAACGGAAGAAACTTTGCCAAACCCAAAGTAGTGGCGACAACTGCAAACACACGTGCTGTCAAGTTACGCACGTACTCGTCGGCGTGGTCAAGGTCTGGTCGAAGCGATGCCACCACATTGGCAAGTCCTGCAGCATTTGATACAGCTGCTATGGCATCCCGAGCTTCAAGCCGGAGTGTCATGTCCTCGTCAATAAGCAATGGTGCTATGGCAGTGACTATCTGATGTGTATGTGGGCGGATTTCAGTGTCGAGCTGGATTATCACGCGAGTAGCAAGTCTGGTGAGCACGTGTCGGTCGGCATCATCAAGTGCTGGCTCGACCAAGAGTGGTAAAATGATGTTAAAGATGGGAGCAGCACCGATTTCGAGAGCCGACGACGCTAGAAGCCTCAGGGCCTTGCGTCTTGCCAGGGTGACCGAATTCTTTGCTCGAAGCACCAAGTCAAGCGCTCGGAGACGTCTTTTGCTGGGTTTTTCACCTTTATACCGCTTATCATTGGCAAGCACGAGATCACCAAAGTATTTGAGATCAGTAGGTTTGAGTGCGATTCCATCGTACTCTTCCGGTTCCAGACTGACGATGGTGGCTTCGAGTGGCATGTAGAGTACTGGGGCTGGCGTAGGTGCCGATCCAGGTTCTGCCTGGTATGCCACTATGTACCCAGGGGGCAAGATGCGTGAAAGAAGTTCATCTGTAAGAACCGTGCCATCGACCTGAGGTAGGTCTGAGATTGTTGCGACTTCTTTGTCAGCGGGCGTAGTCTCGGGATCCGTGTGCCCGTTAGCTTCTTTGCTCTGCTTAGAGTCTGGCTTGGCATATGTGTCTTCCGTTGTCTTCAACAAATTGCCATTCGAACTCTCTTCGCCATTAATTGACTCTCTAGCAATCGCTGCATCTTCATCGTGTCTGAGCTTCTTGGCAGGAGGCTCCTCTGTCTGCTTGCGAAACTCCATCCTCTCTTTATATGTGTGGACTTCCATATCTAGAGCACGGTTGTATCTCTGATTATTGTAGTCATTTTTGGTTGCAACATGTCTATTCTCCGTCTCCTCTTCCACCTCCACCAAGTGAGCTGGCGCTGTATAGACGCCTGTGAGGTTTTTCATGGGATAGTGTGGAGTAGATGGGTTTAGATATGGTTTCGAGATGTGCGCGCACAATTTCTAACAACTTCTATCTAGTCTCAACTTTGCAGCTCGAGTACTGAAAACAGTGGCTTCCGTTGGATCTTGATAAACTCGCTGTCACTCCCATACTCTTGAATAGCTGAAAACTACTTCTTGGTGTCACTATCGATGAGCTCCTCCATATAACGCTCATCTCATCTCCTAAATCATTCACAGGCACCAATCACCAATGTCCAGCTCTATTGTCCTACTCAATAGGCACCTCGCCGTCAAAGAGAGTTCACCGTTCACCCTCGTCTTAGACTCACTTTCGCAATCAGCATACCATCTAATCCGAGAGTTCATCAATCGCTACTCAGGTCCAGTGGTGTACCTTTCTTTTGAAACTATTAACAGACCATCGTTTGCAACGCATTTCCTTGATTGTGGAGGGCTCCCACTACAGCAGATTCTGCAGTTTACACAAGAAAATTCGAAGTCCAAGACGTTGGTTGTGGTGGACTCGCTCAACTACATACCCACAGACCAGCTCACCACCTTCATTTCTGCAATTGCCCTGCCACACCTGACTGTCGTTGGAGTATTCCACACCAATGTTCCCCAGCCCCGCCAAGTTGGATATCCAGGAGTATTGAACCTTTTGAATTATGTTGCTCTGACAATCTTTGAGGTATTGCCTCTTGTCAATGACGATGAGGTGGAGATGGGAACTGGAAAGTTCCGTAATCCCATTAATTGCGGCCTCAATCAGCAAACATTCCGGTTGAAATTGACAAATCGAAGAAAGTCTGGAAAATCGCTTGCCTACCACTATACCATTAATTGTTCCACGCATGAATACGAAGAGTATAAGCCTCAACAGGAATCTGTGGACAACGATGAGTTGCTCAAGGATTTGACAACGTTCAACTTGACCACAAGCTCAAAGCAGAGAATTGCCCGCGATCAGGTTGATCTTCCATTCTTGGAAGCCCAAACGGAGCTTGGGAAGATGGGAGGTGCCATTGTCTACGAATTCGAGAAGGACGATGATTACGATGAAGAGGATCCGTACGAAGACCCATTTTGAGCAATAAATGGTCCAGGTCTACTTCACATGCTTTTTTCACAGATGTCTGCTTCAAGTAAATCCTTGGTACGCGGGCATTCTGTGCACGTCTACGACAGGAGCGCCATAACCCCTCCGCGATAGCCGCCAGCGCCCATCCCTGGGCCGAGCCCGAAAGGGTTAGTTAATGATTAGCTCGCAAAATAAATCACAATACATTATGTGTAATGACGAAGCAGAGCCTTGCAGGCTGTAGTATAAGCGAAACGCACCTCTATTGTAGTGAATAATGCGACATTTGTGGGCGTCTCCAGCGCCTATCGCCGGAATTAGCTTATCAAACGGTTTTTGAAAAATTACATCGAAGTGGTCTGAGTACGAAAAAAATTTGAGCCCGATGCGGGGCTCGAACCCGCAACCTTTTGATTGACCTTAGTAAGAGTCAAATGCTCTACCGATTGAGCTAACCAGGCGCACAAAGCCCGATGCGGGGCTCGAACCCGCAACCTTTTGATTGACCTTATGGTATAAGAGTCAAATGCTCTACCGATTGAGCTAACCAGGCAATTGTTGTGTGCTAAAAGTTCCTGAATTTTCAAGCTTGCGCTGTACTGGATGTGGTGTTTGATTTTGCTCGGTGATATGTAATCAGTTATCGGCACTTTATTAAGATAGGCTTGAGAAATTGCTGATGTTTTTGGAACAGACAGTTTTATTTTTGAGAATTGAGAATAACAGTTCCAATCATTATTCTTCAGTAGAAACCATAGTATTCATTTCCTTCGCTCTTGACGCTATTCTTGTGCGTTTGAATGGCTTTGCTTCTTCAAATCGGCTCTATTGAATTTTTAGGCTCAAGTTTATGATTATCGTGTTTGTAATATGTATGTAAAATACGTGAGAAACCAAAAACATAGTCGGGTACAAAACACCATAAACTTTGTAATTCTTTTTGGAAATAAGCCAACTCTTTCTTCTACTCGCTTGCTTATAGCCTCATCACCGGAAGAATTTTCTATGGATTGGGATTCAATCCTCATCACTCTCCCATAACTTTAATAAATTAATAACTGCAAATATGTACTTTTCACCAAGCTCATAAATAACGCCGCCGATCTCGAGTTTCCCTTACACTACATACCGAGCTTTCCTTAAAGCTTGCACTGTCTCTGAGTCGTCACCCAACCTAGCTTCCCGAATTTTGTTTTCAATGCTAGTTTCCCAAGACATCCACTCGCTATACGAGCCGAAGTAGTGCGGTCCTTGCTCATCCTGGAGCAACGAAACACTTTTGGTAGTACAGAGCCAAACACCCCGTCTATTCCAGTAACCTTTACCCCGAAGTTTGTGGCAGAGCCGGAGTTCTTCGGAAGTAGGAACGGGCTTGGCACTGAGAGCACTCGCTCGTTTCTCCATGCGTTCCTTCTGCAACTCCTGGAAGTATACAATCGGAACTAGGAATTTGAGTATGTCCCGGGATATCCACCGGGTAAGGCCCTCCATATCCAAACTCTGATGGAAGTCTGTATCAAGATTGGTCGACTTCCTAGGATACGCCAGAGAGAAATAGGCCGGCCGTTCTGGCACCATACCATTCAATCGGCTGTAGTTGTACCGGAAAACATCGGAGTCTTTGGAAAGCGTTTGGTCCAATGTGGCACAGAAAACTGGCCGTAGTTCAAAGATATCACCAATATTGCCGAGTGCTTTGTGGATAATGTTATCCTCTAGTAGAATAGTATCCTCGAACATAATTCGATCTGTGGGGATATGTGAGAATATATATCTCCGGATCGGAGCGCGGAAATGGCAGGAGAAGGCGGGCTCGTGTGACCTTCTATTTTAGTGATCCTCTATAAGAAATCGGGAAATGGTTACTGCCGTAGTGAAAGTAGGGTGGTTGTATTTGTTAACTAATGCAGAGCCTTTGCAGGTGGCTGTTGTGACCGCACTGCATATCGCCTTGTCTTTCCCTACTTTTGCCGAGGGTAAAAGCGCCGCACCTGTTGCAACTAGGCATACACTATGACTACTTGCCGAATACGACTGTTGACTGAGTATGACTGTTGACTAATACGAGTTGAATATGAGTATTGACAGAAGGACGATCGGACCAATTGGTATTAGTGTAATTTCGTTTACAAGCATCATCAACATTATGTCTGTGTTTTAGCAGGAACGTTGGCTCACAGAGATTTCTTCTCTGCCGCTACCTTCTTTCCTGAAGCCTTGCTTTTCAACGCTGCAATCTTCGCTTTCAACTTAGCCACCGGGCCCATGCTGGATGCATTTTCGAATTCTTCTTCTGTAACTACCTTCTTGGTCAACAAGTTGAATATCGTACCGAAAGCAAGTGACATCAAAGTGCACGTCAAAATAATCACATTGTAGGGCATGGAGAAGTCTGGAGTGGGAAGTGTGAGGAGTAAACTAGCCGTGCGCATCTGATATACGGTGCTGTTTCCCTCAACGACCTTCACCACAGCTGGTTCGACCGCAAAACCATGGTTTGCATCTGGTGGATACTCAGAATACAAGAGCAACGACTTGTCAAATTGGTAAGTGAGAGTGAAGGACTGCTCTGCAGGTACTGTAATCTGAAGCTCCAAGTGTCCTGGTCTTTTCCGGTCAATAGCAGGTTTGTAGAAATGCTCATTTATAGAACCTTCACCCGATTGCTTGAGGGTATGCAAGTAAACTCTCATGAACCAAGGCAACGTCTCCGAGTAAACCAACGTCACTGGGTCTGACGCATGGTTTTGAAAGGTAACACGCATGCCTCCTTGGTCTTGAGAATAGCCGGTAAGAGAGCGTGACACAAACACAGGAGGTTCCTCAACAGGGGCAACGTGACGAGAGTCTAAAGTCTCGAAGCGGAAATTGTATGGCACCGCTTCCAGGAGGTTATACGTGCCAGACATTTCATGCAGCACCGTTGAATCGGGATAGTCTTTGGACACGACAACCTTCCAATACTCGGGGTCTACATCCACCAGTACCAGGGATACAGGCTCATCTTCGAAACCTGCTCCGCGAATGGGTTTGCCAAAGATGGCGGCAAGGTCCCACTCAAACTCGGTCTCGTCTCCCAACGGAAAGCAGTACCACTGGTCATGGTATTTATTGGGGTCACAACGCAACTTATCGCCGGGAGTTGGCTTGGGGATACCGCCTTCGTTTCTACGGCGTACCAGCCTCATGATATCCACAATCTGGTGGATATTCTGGTTCAACTGAAGTTTGCAGTCGCCTTCATCGCAATTCGTCAACACATCTATGCTCATAGAGTGCCACAATGAGTCGTAAAGCTTATGGCCATCAAGCAAACTAGCAATTCCTGCCTTGCCTCGGGTTGGGAGCATTTTGAGGAATGGTGTCAAATTCTCCGTGCAAATAGGCTCATCCGGAAGTGCTGCACGCATCAAAAAGAGCGAGTTTTTGGAATCTGTGACAAAACTGGAAGTGTTCTCACGGTACTGTGGAAACGTGGTGATCAGCTCATCCACAAAGTTAAGCAGTGCACAGAAAAAACCGGAAAGCGACTCTGTCAACTTGAGCCAGTTCACTTGCGCTTCGAAAGCCGTTTGTGCCTCTACAGCAGCCCATATTTCAACTCCTGTACCGCCAGTAACAGTACCGTCCATGGGCAACTTTCCCCAAGTTTCTGCGTCCCACCAGCCTTGGGTGAACCTCAAATGCAATTCACGCGTGTTTGTCGCCTGGAGAATAGGAGCAAGCGCACGTGGGAACCTTCCATAATGCCTTGGGGCAGCTGGGACCACACTTGAATTGTATTCAAGTGGAAACTGCGGCAGTTCGGCGGAGAACTCAAACGAGGCAAGAACGGTGTTCCTCGCTAGAGGCTTGAGCGTAAGGTGCTCCGTGTAATCAGCTGCTGCTAGTGCAACAAGCGCTAGGAGAGCAGCTAGCATTGTGTTTTTGGTATAGTAGTATGAATGAACAATTGAATAATGATTTGGTGAGGTGTTGATATCGACCAAGATGCAGGACATGATCACCTGGGGTACCTTGAAAAGCAGTACAACTAGCAAGCTGAAAAGAGTAAAGTAGGATAGGCAAAAGCCCACGAGTAGTATTCGTTGTTAGAGAAAAGACCGGCACACCAGGAGGCGTTAGGCGACGTTATCGAATGCCAGCAGTCATCATCAAGTTCCCATATATCACCCTTATCAACTTGCAAACACCAGAACCACAGTCTCAGCATAAAACCTCGTACGAGAAGTCATAGTAAACCTTAGTCATTTCTGAGTCTACTTCACTTCTGTACATACATATTCTTGTGCGCATCGAATTTCGCGTTTACATAACAAACATCACAAACAGATCCAGATAACGATCCCTATCTGCAAACGCTGCACCCACAGACAATGGATAGCAGGGTCCTAGAACAGCACAAGGAGAATATCCAGCCGCTCCACACGGGAAGATCAGCGCTGAAGCTAGCCTCAGCACTTGTGGAGCCACGCCACAGGCTAAAACTACAACGTGAAGAGTTCGAGAACAAGCTCAAAGAAGCCGAAGAATTGGACGATCCTCTTCAACTTTACGTTGACTACATCCAATGGACTCACAACCACTTTCCCCAAGGTAGCAATGCTGAGTCGGGACTTTTGAATCTTCTCGAACGCTGCACCTCTTTTTTCAGAGATGCCCCATACTACAAGAACGATCCTCGATACCTCAAGATATGGCTAGAATACGCTGGATACTCCGATCTGCCTCGAGACATATTTGTGTACTTGGCCAAGAAGACAATTGGATCGCTGTTGGCACTTTACTACGAAGAGTTCGCACGGTTCTTGGAGCAGCGTGGCCAGCTTGACGATGCCCAAGAGGTGTACGAGCTTGGAATCGAGAAGGAAGCTCGGCCATTGGCCAGGCTCGAGAGATCATACTCACACTTCAACGAGCGGAGAAATGTCAATGGCGGACCCACAAGAACACCTAACCCCGTGGCTCATATAGCCACCAGTATGCGCAATGTCTTGGGCCTGAAAATGTCGACACTGCCTGTATCCAAGAAACAAAGGCTCGACATATTCGAGGATCACGAAGGTGGAATTAGATCTGTCTTTACCAATGGAGAAGAGCCTCGCCCACTTGCACTGATAGCAACGAGAAATAAGGAAAACACAATGGCACCCACACCTTGGGCAGGTGCAATTGTCAAGCAAAGTGAACAAGAAAAGCCAGCGACGCTACGGTTCGAAGTATTTCGCGATGAGCTCAAAGAGATCAAAGAAGCTCAGGATTCTTTCGAATATGAGGTTGTGAACGAGAATGGAACATACTACACTATGGTTTCTCAACCAGGAAAAGCTACTGAAAAGCTTTGCGTGAATATGAAGTTGATACACCCCTCCAGCGATGAAGAGTACTCATTTGCCGAAATGCTCTTGCTCTCGAGAAAAATACAAATCACACTGATAGAAGAAAATCACACTTTTACTATCCCATTACGTGATGATGATACTATTGCGAGGCCGGCCTCGCCTACTATTACTATGTTCTCACGTGCTACCACCAATGAGGTGCTTGGCTTATTCAACGATGCTGCGCGTGATTTCCAACTGGATGATGAGTCTGCCAAAGACGAAACAACAAATTTTAGCGGCTTTGTGACAGAAACAATTCATGTGAATGCAGTGGATCACTATCAAGACGCCGAAGTACCCCTCCATAACTTTCAGAGAGAGGATGATGTACCTGAAACTCCTCCTACAGATCATTACGACTCTGGCAGTTCGCCATTTTTGGAGCAACCGCTGCATTTTGAGAACCCAATCAGTAAAATCCGCCGCCATGAACTCTTACTGACGTTGTCACCTGCATTATCTACCTATTCGGGCTATCACAGCTATAACTTCAGAAAGGGCAATTCAGGGTCATTTGTGCTAGAAAAGGACTCCAAAGTCATTCGCCGAGACTCGCGTTCGGATGTTGCCTTCTGCGGTGAGCCATTCACTCTCAAATATATGCTCGGTCGTGGAGGATACGGAGTTGTTTATTTGGCTGAATATCCTCAAGGGAATCTCAAAGCTGTCAAAGTCGAGGCTCCCGCCATGGAATGGGAGTTCTACATTCTCAGCGCATTACACCAGAGATTGCCCGATTCCGCGAGGAGGCGTATTGTCAGTCCTGAGGCAGCTTATGTCTTCCAGGACGAGAGCTACTTGATTCTCAATTATGTTCCCCAAGGGACTATCTTGGATGTGGTGAACATGTATGCGAATCAGAACGAGCTTGTGGATGAAGCAGTTTGCATATATCTCACCACTATTTTACTCCAAATCGTGGAGAATCTTCATGCCGTGGGTGTCATACACGGTGATTTAAAAGCAGACAATTGCATGGTTAACTTTGAATCTACTGCACCCCTAGGCGACTATTCACCTACAGATGCTGCATGGAATAAGAAAGGCTTGATTTTGATAGATTTCGGTAGAGCCATTGATTTGACTCTTTATGGAAACCCAGACACGGTTCAATTTGTTTCCAACTGGGAAACAGATGAACAAGACTGTCCCCAAATGGCTCTGGGAGAGCCATGGAGGTTTGAAGCAGACTATTACGGTATTGCAGCCATAATTCACACGATGCTCTTCGGCCAATACATCGAAGTTCGCATCGAAAATGGCCGTCACGTCCTCAAGCACACATGGAAACGCTATTGGCAGACGCAGCTTTGGGAGCCCATCTTCGATTTGCTTTTGAATCCCTACAAAACCGATATCGGTCCCGACGAAGCAAGCAGCGTCTCTAACTCTTCCGCGAAGATTGCAGATCTTCGTGCGCAAAAACAGAGTCTCCAATCATGGCTCGCCAAGAACTATATTGGACGTAATCTTCGCGCTAAATTGTCCCATATTGAGACAGAATTGACGACTAAACACAAGAAGATCTTGCATTCATGTCGATAATTTCGGTTGCCATCCGTAAATGGACTTCGGATCGGTGTATCCGATGTTTAGAAGAGGCGTTTACGGATCTTTCGATTGACGCCGTGCTCGGAACGGCGCTTGTTCCTGGAGTGGATTGTTTTCTTGGCACGGTGCAGGTATCCGACATGCAACTACAGTTTTTCATGCGCTACTGATGGATTTGATAATGTCTTGTGCACTCCCATGTCCGGTGGTCGGGAAAGTAACATACATTCTTTTTTCTCGATATTGGTCTGCTTCCACTCCATATCGGCTCCGGCATTGCTATAAACGGGCTATATAATAGAACGAACTGACTCCAACACATCACCATGCATTTGTCCACTTCTCCAACTCCAACCAGCACTATGAGCATACGTACCGTAACTATGGGTTTAGAGCTGTTTACACGGTCTGCTGCGTCCATCTCTACTAATATATTGATCGTTGGAGGCTCATACGCGGGGTTATCAGCGTTAGTGGCTTTGAAGAATCAACTAAAGCTCAGAAACGACGCCCAAAAAGTGTACGTCACTCTCATAGAACCCAAAGCAGGTCTTCTCAACATCTTGGGAGTTCCGCGGGCAATAGTGGATACAGATTTTGCCAGAACCCAATATGTTCCATTTCAAGATCTCCACGATATTCCATTCGACCGTATCGTTACGGATGACGAGTACGTTATACGTAACCTAGGCGAGCACATTCAGCCTGAAAACAACTCATTCATCGACATTACATACGTACAGGGCAGCGTGTCAAAATTGGGGCTACATGATGCCGAATATTCGCTCAACAACAGCAGTGACGTTAGTAAGCTTTCTTTTGACTACCTTGTGGTTGCAGCAGGACGTAATCGTTCATGGCCAACATCACCATTAGCATACAACTTGGAGAGCTACATGAAAGAAATGCTCAATTTCAAGACCAATGTCGAGCAATGCAACACCATCGGCGTCGTGGGCGCAGGAGCTGTGGGAATCGAGATAGCAGGAGATATCAAGACTCGGTATCCCGAGAAAGAGGTGACTTTGATTCACCCACACGAAAAATTCCCTCCGGAACCATTATCAGACCAGTTTAAAGATATGGTTCGTAGCTCTCTAGAGCGCGCCGGTGTTAAGGTCATGACAGGGTCTCGAGTCAAACAGGAGCTCCCTAATAAGCTGTTAGAACTTAGAGACGGTCTGACTTTACCAGCAGATTTCACATATTGGTGTACTTCCTTTCAAAACAACACTTCGATATTCGCAGGCACTTTCAACGAGTTCGTTAGTCCAAAGAACAACATCTACGTCAACGAGTACTTGCAGCTTACTCACCCAGAATCAGCCACTCATCACGACCATGTTTTCTGCATTGGTGACATGGTTGAGGTTCCCATCATCAAGTCAGCAGGCTGGGCACTCTACATGGGACGGCAAGTGGCCAACAACTTGACCAGTCTCATTCTCGACGGCAAGTTGGTGGAGGAAATGCCAGACATCTCGCAGATGCCTCGTGGAATGGTGCTTGTAGCAGGAAACCATGAGATTGTTTCTGAATTGAGTGGAGAGGTGGAATTGAACCACAACGGATACGTGGAAGAGTACAGGGACTACTGTATCGGCAAGATTAGAGTGACACTCGGAGCTTAACGATACGAATTACCTTATGCGATCCCCAATGCATATTTCCAGACGCTCCAAACCGGTATTTTTGACAGCTTAATACGAGGCACATGTGTTGTCTACTGCGCCTTGCACCATAAACGCAACGGTAGGCGCGACAGCTGCACGAATACTTATAAGAAATGCGATTACCGCATTCTGGATTTTATTGTCCACTAATATACGAGGCAAAGCGCATCTCGGAACTTAATCAATGTAATACGATCTGCAAGTGAGGGTTGCCTTAGATGTGCACAGTTTGGCCTAATGATTTACTTCAGTAATACTTGTAGATTACTGGCCAAGTCTATCAATAAGGCGTTCTAGCTTATGGAGTTGCTTTTCTTCACTTTTTCTGCTCTCTTTCAGCCACTCTCTCGAGACCTAGCAAAAACTGTAGGACATAGTAAGAAGAAAAAACACGCCTGATATCCAATGATTATCAGGCCTTGAAAGTAGACATCGTATTATACGCGAAGGTATTGCTATAAAGAAGTCATGGGTGGATAGGAACACGGTCGTATTTGATCTAGTCCTGCGTGAACGCGAGGCACAGCAAAATCGTGAAATCCATTGAAAGCTACATAATTTCCTTGAAACGCGGCTGAAAGTTGCTTTCGACGGTTGAAAACTCATATTACTCACGAGAGACCGACATCTTTCAACGTTCTTGTACATACTGCTAACTTCGTTCCGAAATCGGACTGCAGCATATGAGTAACGAGAACTTAGCCCCACCTGGCACGGCCCAGGCGAGGCGAAAGAGAGGCCTCTCTTTGCGCTCTCAGCTCTTCAACAAGACGGTTGCACAGCAGGATCCGTTCGCCGATCCACAAAGGTCGTCGTCCATTTCAAATCCAGAATCACAAAATATAGAAATGAAGCGGATGCAGACCCCTCAGATCACTGTGGAGGAAGAGCTTGATTCATATCAGGCCAATGAGTATCCGTCGTACCATGTGCTGCATCAGAATATGGCTAGATCTACCACGAAGCTCACAACCATTCCATCGAATTCTTCCGATAAAGAAACCAAACGGTCAAAACGCCTCCTGCTCCGTAGAAGTTCTCGCAGAACTCCTGGAGCAATTCTAAGGCAATGGAAGGATCTTATTCTCGGTACCACGGGTTTGGGCAGTTCTGAGAGCGGACGAGTCATTCCACTTACATTGTCCAAAGAGCGAGCCAACGCTATTTTCCACGACGAATACTACTCACCCACCGGAAACGGTTATATCGACGAGCGGACAAGTGAAACTTACTGTTCGAACACAATCACGTCGTCGAAGTACACTGTTTACACTTTCTTTCCCAAACAATTGAAGGCTCAGTTCTCCAAACTTGCGAATTGCTACTTCATGGTGGTTGCCATTATGCAGATGATTCCCGGCTGGTCTACCACCGGTAAGTTCACCACAATCATTCCATTGATGATCTTCATGTCCATTTCTGTGGCTCGCGAGGGCTATGACGACTGGAAAAGACACACACACGACAAGGAGGAAAATGGGAAAGTCACTCATGTAGTCCGCGAGGATGACTTGGCCAACTTTGATACGCATCTGATCACTACTATCATGACGGAGACCATTCCTGTCAACATCAGCGAACCAGACTTGCTCACACCCCAAGAATCGCACCGCACGTTCGGGGGACACAATATCTTCTCGAACAAGAGTCTCATGTCTCGCTACAATATGAAACTGTATCCTCAACAGTGGAAGGATGTCAAAGTGGGAGATATTATCATTGTACAAGAAGGTGAATGGCTCCCAGCAGACATTCTACTTTTGGCAGTGGATAGTGATGACACAGAAGCGTTCGTGGAAACCATGGCCCTTGACGGCGAGACAAATCTCAAACTGAAGTTTCCACACCCAGAACTTGCTAAAATTTCGGAGAAAGCAACAGCGCTCAAAAACGTAAAATCGCTTATTACAATTGAAGATCCAAACGCAGACTTATACAACTTCGAAGGTCTGTTCTCTCAAAACGGACAGGAATATGCCCTTGGCCCAGACAATGTGATCTACAGAGGAAGCATCCTCCGAAACACAAGAGCGGCATTGGGACTAGTCGTTTTCACTGGAGAAGAATCTAAGATCCGTATGAACAACGTCAAGAACCCCCGAGTCAAGGCACCCAAACTCCAGCGCAACATTAATTATATTGTGCTTTTCATGATCATGGTAGTTGTTGTGCTTTCAGCTTTCTCTACCATGGCTCAACGCATCTTCAAAAACCGATACGAAAGCAAAAATTGGTACTTGGAAGGTAAAGATGCGGGAGTGGCTGCCACGCTCATGGGTTTTATCATCATGTACAACACATTGATTCCATTGTCGCTTTATGTTACCATGGAAGTTATCAAGGTGATGCAGCTTCTATTCTTGCAGTTTGACATTGATATGTATCACGTGGAATCGAACACGCCAGCGGAAGCCAAAACTGCAACAATCTTGGAAGAGCTTGGGCAAGTCTCCTACATTTTCTCAGACAAAACTGGTACCTTAACCGATAATGTCATGATATTCCGCAAATTCAGTATTTGTGGATCCAACTGGATCCATGATGTGGATTTGATAGCAAAAGAACGGGATGACGAGAATGGAACGGGTCCAAGAATTGCATTATCGCCTACTACAAGTGCCATAGTGCGTCAAAGTATGGATTTGACTTCTGTCAGGTCACAGTCTACGTGGAGATCTTCTGCCCAACCGCAAAAACCTCAGGATTCTGCTAACTCGTTGTTCCTATTAAAGCATATCCAACTGCACCCACAAACAATATTCGCCAAGAGGACGACCTTCTTCTTGTTGAGTATTGCTTTATGTCATACATGCCAACCTCGCCATGATGTTTCGTCTTATAGCAACAACAGCTCAACATACTCGTTGAACGAGACCGCAGAAGATCCTTTCCAACCCTCGGACAATGAGATCGATGCTAACATCATCTACCAGGCAGCCTCGCCAGACGAGCTTGCATTAGTTGACGCAGCCAGAGATTTGGGCTTTATAGTCTTGGACAAGCAGCAGGGGAAAGTGAGTGTGAAGACTTATCCACAAGGTTTCCATGCACCACCAAAGGTCGAACAGTACGAGATACTTGATGTCATAGAGTTCTCTTCTGTCAGAAAGAGAATGTCTGTGGTTGTGAGATTCCCTGATTCGAGAATTGGTGTCATTTGCAAGGGAGCTGACAACGTCATCATCGACAACTTGAAGAACTCAGAACTCGCACAACGTAAAGCACGCGAGATTTCTCTCAACACTGCAGACCGTAAGGTTATGGAAGCTGAGGTTGTTCTTCAAACAAAGCTTCTGGCTGACTTAGAGTCTAGAAAATCGTTATCGTCATTTCGCAACAGCATGGATCTCACACAAAGAATGAATTCCATTGATGGGTACGTTCTGAAGCAAGACCAAGACCTCCATGAAATTGCCAATAAAGCAAGAAAATCGTTACATATGCAACAGAATAAGCGCTACAGCTTGGATTCTTTCAATGACACCGA
Source organism: Danielia oregonensis (assembly GCA_003707785.3). NCBI lineage: Eukaryota > Fungi > Ascomycota > Pichiomycetes > Serinales > Metschnikowiaceae > Danielia > Danielia oregonensis. Next base: position 26,252 of record PPLJ03000014.1, read on the forward strand.
AGGGAACGCATTGAACTCAATACCTAGCGACAAGTTGCTCCTCAATGAAGAGTATGTGATCGAAAAGACACTTGAGCATATTGAAGAGTTTTCGACCGAAGGGTTGCGTACCTTATTGTACTCCTTCAAATGGCTCAACAAATCAGAGTACGAGGAGTGGGCTAATGAATATCACGAAGCTAAGATTGCTTTGGTGGACCGTGCAAAGAAACTTGAGGTTATAGGCGGAAAAATCGAGTACAACTTCGAATTGCTCGGTGCTACTGCGATTGAAGACAAGTTACAGGATGGTGTCAGTGATGCCATCGAAAAGTTGAGAGCAGCAGGTATCAAATTATGGATGCTTACTGGAGATAAAAGAGAAACCGCCATCAATATTGGCTACTCTTGTCGTCTTATCAAGGACTACTCCACCGTGGTTGTCCTCTCAAGTGACGAGGGCCATGAAATTCTCATGCAGCGTATCAACGCAACAAGTCAAGAACTTTTGGCGGGTCGTATAGCGCACTGCGTGGTAGTTGTTGACGGAGGAACTTTGGCTGATATCGAAAACGATCCCACCCTATTCTCCATGTTCATTGATTTATGCATAGAAGTGGACTCGGCGATTTGTTGCAGAGCCTCGCCTTCACAGAAGGCAAACATGATTAACGCAGTGCGCAAGATCAAAGCGAGGGACGTAACGCTCGCTATTGGTGATGGGGCTAATGATATTGCAATGATCCAAAGTGCTGATATCGGAGTTGGAATCACAGGAAAAGAAGGTTTGCAGGCCGCAAGGTCGGCTGACTACGCTATTGCTCAATTTCGGTTTTTACTTAAATTGCTCTTGGTGAACGGAAGATACAACTACGTCAGGACTTCGAAGTTTGTGTTGTGCACTTTTTACAAAGAGTTGTTGTTCTATTTGACTCAGTGCGTCTACCAACGATACACTCTCTTCACCGGAACATCTATGTATGAGAGCTGGTCCCTTTCTATGTTCAACACCCTCTTTACTTCATTGCCTGTCATCTGTATTGGCATGTTTGATAAAGATTTGAAACCTTCGACGTTGTTAGCTGTTCCTGAGCTCTATGCCACAGGCCGGATGTACAAGGCTTTCAACTTGAAGATTTTTCTTTATTGGATTGCGCTCGCCGCATTCCAAAGCGTTGGGGTATCATTTCTTGCTTATATTTCTTGGGGATTCTCGGCATTGAGAGATAATTCGAGTCTTCCTTTGGGAACTTTGGTGTTTTATACACTAGTCATTGTTATCAACACCAAGATCAACCTCTTGGAAATGCGTAACAAACAATGGGTTGCATTTGCTGCGTTTACAATCTCTGTGGCGGGTTACGGTGTATGGAATGTGTTGATCATGTTCCTTCACAGAAGTAGCCCACCTCAGCAATTCTATGCTGATTATGGTTTGTTAGAGTTCGGTGCCGACATTTCTTGGTGGGCGACTTTATTGATGTTGCCCACGGTCTTGATATTATTTGATCTCCTTGTGAAGATCCTCAAATTCGTCTTTGCTCCTAACGACACAGAATTATTTCAGCTTTACGAAAGAGATATCGAGATGAGAAGATCCTTCGAAGAAAAGGCATTACCGGAGTTGCAGCAAGGTTGGTTTTTCGCCAAGGACTCATCAACCACTGGAAGAAAAATTTCAACCTTGTTCAGGCGTATTTTCGGTATGCAATCAGAGACTGAGATTACGGCAGCTGCTGAAGATGCAGAGTTTGGATCAGCTTCACACAGGAAGAGAGCTGGAACTAACCCTCTTTCTTCAGAATTGCCTCCGAGCGGAGAGGGTTTGGCTGTCAAAAAGTCTGATTACGAGTTGGCTGAATTGGATGGATACGAAATCTTGCCCAGCGGAGCAAAAGTGAAATCCAAGAAGGATGGGATAATGTCTCGACTTGGTAAGAGATGGACTAAAAATGAAGATAAAGATATCGATAAAGTGATTGATAACATGATGAAAGGATTGTGAAGTTAACAATACAAGATCTCTATTATGATTGTAGATTGACTTTTCGCTATAAAGGCATGTTACTCCATGAACTTGAATAAAAAGGTCACAAAAGTGGATGTTGCAATAAAGAAACAAATCATGTTAGGTCCAAAAGTATCAGCATACTGCGTGGCCTTCTTGTCTCTGATTGCAAGAGTTCTGCGGATATACTTGTAAATCGCATGCATCATGGTGAACAAAGCGGTGATGAAGAATCCAACAGAGGCAACAAGAGATGACTTATTTCCGAAGTTGAGCAAGGCTGTGGCGGTAGCACCCAAAATCATACCGATAGACAACCAACTCAAAAACGTTCTCTCTGCTGCAAAATAAACCTTTGGTTCAATTCTCACAGGAATGCAGATTTTCTTGCCCTTAGGAAGTTTGCTTCCAAAGGTTTGGTTCAAGTCAAAGTTCGTACCTGGTTTGATAGTGAATGTACGGTCATCATTGAAAAAATGTAAGAAGCGGCCGTACAAGTAGACGAAGAACCCGGAAATGGGCGAATTGCTCTGTCTAGAACCGTAGTTTGCAGGTAATAACAATGGAGAATATTCATCCAAGTCTTCTTCCAAAGGATTGATATCATTTGAGAAATGCACAGTTGAATATCTCGAGTACTCCTCCAGCTCTTCATCATCCAACTCTCCACCAGAAGAAGAGGACTTAAGCTTTTGCTGTTGTCTCAGAATACCGTATGCTTGCTGTGGCTTAGGTTTTCTAATGTCGACTTCCATCTGGGGCCACCAGAAAGGCAACAAAGTAACTCTGTCAGACAACAATGAGGCACCTCCATGAATAAACTTGGAGTATTTGGGAACAGCCTCTACAAGGTGACTGGTGACCAAATCACGCACCCACATGGGTGGTTCTTGGCCCATTTGTGTTTGTAACTTCACTTCCAAAACGGCGTAAGGAAATCTGCAGATGTCTTTCTCGGGCAATTGGGAGAAAGGAAAATCTACACCAATGTCCATTCTTCTCCAGTTGCCGTTAGTTCGGTCATATCCATCGAAGTTGTCCTCTCTGACCATGGACAACTCCGTGTCCAAAGAGATGCGAACTCTGGCGTCACCAGGCAATTGGAACGCGGTTCTGTTATAAAACGAGCGCATGACAGGGCGATACTTGTGTTTGAGCACAGCATACTGAACCTCCTTAGCCAAACTCTCCAAGTTGTCAATCTCCTGAGGCTTTTTCTTTCCGTCCTTTCTCATCTTTTCGAAAGCTTGAGTTGCTGTGAACTCACCAGTTAAGAAGCTGTTGACCTTCTTTTCCTTCAAAACGAATCTGGCTTTCACGGATTTTTCACCGGTCCAGTCCTCTCTGTGGGTCTTTCTCTCCACGAAAATCTGGTCCAGTTTCATGCCTCCATACCAACGCAAACGAATGGCTTCAGCACCCTCGTCCTTACGCAAACGTCCATAGTACAAGTCCATTTCCTTGTTGTCGAAGTAAATGGAGGTAATGGCTCCATCCTCTGCCTCAAATTCCTTATCAGCGTTGAAAACTAAAACAGGCAAATGCTTGAGAATAATCAACTTCAACTCAGTGATGTTGTCAGGGTGAACCCAGTACTTTGTGGTTTGACGAACGAAGTTCTGCTGAGATCCTCCGGCAGAAGAATCACCTTTAACTGGGTTACCCCTAGTTCTTACCAAGTCGTACAACTTGGACAACTTGACAATCAATCTATCGTAGTTGTCCTTGTAGAACGGCTTGGAATTCAAACGGACCTGGAAGATAGGCTTCAATGCAAATTTGGTGGTCTTGTCATGCTTCTTCAAGATTTTTTGGAATCCAGTGAAATTCAAACGAGTGAACTTGGCCAAATCGTGAACGTCCGCAATGATGTCAGAAAGCTCCTCCTCCAAATCGTCGAAGTCCTGCTCCAGCGGTTTAGTGGTTTTGTTGGGGTTGTTCAAAGCCTCCACTACCTCGTAGACATACCTCTCCGAGTCCTTGATACGGCGATTGACCTCGGTGTTCTTAACCTTGGTGAACGAGTACACCTTATCCAACTCAACCTCGAGGGCTGCCAAGAACTCCTCCTCGAATTCATTGGTCCACTCGTAATCGTTATCCTTGAGGTTCTTCTTCAACTGGTGCTTCAAGTCATCGTAGTTGATGTAGTAGAAACTGTAGTTTTTGATAAGCGCCTTTCTGAGGTGCTCTCCAAACTTCATGGTGAAAGAATTGGTGGATGGAAAGTAAAGAAAGAAAGCTTTAAATGGAAGAATATAATATGGAGATAATGAAATGAGTCCCACGTGCCGCGAATTACGAGAGTCTCGACGAATTCAGACAGAACCCATCTCAAAGAACTACGGTCGAGATGCGGTCGTTTCTTTTTCACAAAGCCCGAAAGTTGAAGCCCTTTGCAACTTTCTTTTTGGCCACTTTCTCAGAGTAAGCCGCTATCGTCGACTGCTGGTAATTAAGTAAGCGCTGCATATAACCAACATAATTTGCAATCAGTGCGATTATATGGAGGAGTCAGATATAGGTGATGCGAGTGAAGCTAGCAACAAAAGTTATGAAACTATCAGTTGAAATATTGAGGAAAGCCCAGGGATTCCTGGAAGTAGAATACATCATTCAGGAAAAGCTTACTGCTAAAAAGGAAAAAATAGGTCGTACCCGGATTCGAACCGGGGTTGGTCGGATCAGAACCGACAGTGATAACCACTACACTATACAACCTAGTGCTATGAATGGTTCATGGTCTGAAGCAATATCATAGATTTACCTTGTTCTCCACGGCATGAATACAGATTCAGAGCAGTTTGAGCCTCAATACTGAATCATTAGAGGCATGGATTAGTTACTCTCCAATTTCGAATTTTCGCAACAAGACTACTTTTGTCGCTATATTCGCAGATTCTGTCAAATATATGGGATTGCTATGAAACTCCAAATGGCCTACCAAAAATCAAAAACAGCACAAGAGATTGTCAGATTCAGTGTACACTTTCTCTGATCAGTTCTATTTTCTATAAGCATCCTAGGATATCATATCTTTTACACCCATTTCGTGCCGCCATGCAGTATCTGGAAATCATACTACTGAGTGCTTGCAAAACCATGTATCGCAGGTTCTCCACATCCATTGCCAAGAGAGCGGACTTCTCCCATGTTGTCATTGGCGGTGGAGCAGTTGGAACTGCCATTGCCTCGGAGCTCCAAGCCCAACCTGGAAATAACGTGGTCTTGATAGAGCAGCATGATCTTCTTGGAATGGAGACAACTAGCCGCAACTCAGAAGTCATCCACGCCGGAATCTACTATCCACAAAACACCTTGAAAGCACAATTGTGTATTCGAGGCAAAGAATTCATATATGGGAAATTGGACCCCAAAATCGTTCTGTACAACCGATGCAAAAAGTGGGTGGTTGCGCAGAATCCTGATGACGTGGAATACTTGAAGCTGTTGGAGGATAATGCGAAAGCATTGGGTGTGCCAGTTAATTTTGTGGCCCCTTCGACGGCCCGTCGTACTCAACCTTTGGTCAAAGCAGAATATGGAGCATTGGAATCGCCCACCACAGGTATCATATCTGCACACGATCTTCTAATGTACTACCATACTGCGTTCGAAAACACAGAGGGAACTGTGGCCACAAACACGAAGGTCACCGGTATTGAATATGAGCGAGCGATCCCACAATACCGTCTAACATGTACCGAGCAAGGAACAGGCGATCTGTTTGAAATAACAGCTGACAATGTAGTGAATTCAGCGGGCCTTTATGCACAGCAAGTATCCAACATGTTGCTTCCGGAGGAAAGACACTTCAAGAGCTACTTTGCAAAGGGCAGTTACTTTGACTTGGCACCGGTGAAGTCCTTCGACACTTCTATCATTTGCGATAGACTTATATATCCCTGCCCAAGCAAAAATGTTGCAAGCTTAGGTACCCATCTCACATTTGATATGGGAGGACAAATAAGGTTTGGACCTGATTTGGAATGGGTAGATGAAATCGTCCAGGATGCCGCAGAGCTCAATTATGAGGTCTCCACGGATAGGGTGGAAGAGGTCCACAGAGCAATTCAAGATTACTATCCTGATATCAAAATCGAGGACCTTCGGCCGTCATACTCTGGAGTGCGGCCGAAGCTTCTTTCAAAAAAACAAAATGCTAAAAAGCTTGCTGATTTCTATATCAAAGAGGAAGAAGGGTTCGACGGGTTTGTCAACTTGATAGGAATAGAGAGTCCGGGGCTCACTTCGTCTTGGGCTATTGGCGAATACGTGAGGAAGATCTACCACGACTGAGTCTCAGCTTCTTACAAAATTCTCTATACGGAAACAAGGTTATACCAGTAAGCGGTTTTATGTATTATGCTACCAGCTATAGACGAACCCTTTTCGCCTCTATACTACCTTTCTCTTCTTCTCATCTGGCCCCTCAATACTCTTCGTGGGCAAGTTTTCGGGCTCCGTTGCCAAAGGCTGCTCAGTAAAAAAGTCATGCAAAAGTGCTTGAACCAGATTGCATCTTCTGCCTGGGTCAAGCTGTGTCATCGATATCATTAAGTCCAATGCTTTTTCCGTAGCTGCACTGAAACGATTGCGGAGCTCTTGTCTGGAGGGAGGAGCATACACCTTCAAAGCATTGAATAAAGGTAAGTTTGACACATTGGGCCAGATTTGCTCCGTTGGGGTACCTAATGCCTGAAAAGTCACATCTAGCTGGTCAACATCATCCTTTCCAGGTAAATATGGAGTTCTCAACATCAATTCCGCAAATATAATACCAACTGACCAAATATCAACGGCTCCAGTGTAATGCTTGGCCCCGAAGAGCAACTCTGGTGCTCTGTACCACCGAGTAACAACATTAGACGTGAAGTCTTCGTTGGCGTTACCAAACAGGCGGGCCAAACCAAAATCCGCAATCTTGAGTTGTCCATCTGGAGCTAGAAGCAAGTTATTTGGTTTCAAGTCTCGGTGTAATATATTGTTGCGGTGGCAATGATGGACTCCTCGGAGAGTCATGAGAAGCCAACTCTTGATGTCAGATGACTTGAACACCACCAGGTGATCTTTCAAAAGAACCTCCAAGTCACAAGGTAAGAACTCTAGGACTAAGTTCAAGTTGTTGTCCTGGGACATGAATACGTCAATAAGCTCGATCACATTAGGGTGCCGAAGCTCCTGCAAGTACTTGACTTCTCGTATGGCGGACATGTCAAGGCCATCTTTGAATAGGCCCGTTTTGATTTCTTTAATGGCGATTTCCCTCTTGGAATTGATTTGTTTTCCCACATACACCACGGCATAGGTACCTTCACCAACCTTCTTGTCTTTGGAGTACTTCTGTTGGTGTGTAGCTTGCACCATGTCTTATATATCCGTAGTATTGAAAATGCGAGCTGAGTATATACATGAACTATGAGACAAGTACAACACGCTAGACTTTAGAAATGAACACTATAACGTGAACATGGGACAGTGCCACGACTTAGACGTAAGTATGATTTATTATATTTTAAATGTAGTGTTATCCTGCTAGTGGATTCTGGAACAGCTGCGTCCACCTGCTCATTATCGCAGCTAAAGGTCCCTACTCGGCTCCTGCTCCACACTCCCATTGGGCAAACACGTACCAGCTGTTGCCGCTATCACCAATTACCAAGGCCCGATACACACCTGGCTCTTGGCAGACGATGTTCGCTTTGTACGTGCCAAATGGCCTGGAGTGGTCCTCTTTGGAGAGACGAGTATACTTTCCGGATGGAGACTCAATCACAAGTTTGAAGTCCTGGCCAACGGATGCCAGATTCATACCCGAAGCTGGGTGAACATCGATCTCGAAGTTGTACGGATTGCGAACACTAAGTCCTGCCACCTGCGGATGGCGAACGTACAAGTCATTGTTCTGGCTCTGAATGGTAGGGTACCGAGGTACAAACTTGCAGCTGCGGTTGGAGCCGGCGTGGTGCAAGGGAATGACGCACGCTAGCTCATGAATGTTGTCGAAATGCGTTTGCAAGCCCTTGGGACCAGCAAAGATCTGGAGAACTCCGATGTTTTCTCCCTTAGGTAACACCGCTTTGATGCGTGCAATACGGCGGTTGCCTTCCCATTTGATCTGGCACAATGTGTAGTCGTTGGAGGTGGTGCGAGATGTCTTGATCAAGGTGAAGAGCTCGACATCGACAGGAAGCGAAATATCGGCCTCGAAGCATTCCAAGTCAGCCATTCTGGTCAATGCGTTGTTGAAGTTGACAAATGAAAGCTTGTTGCTGTCGAATCCCAGATACATTCTTGGAAGATGGTAAGCCACCGTTAAGTCAACAGGAGGACACACATGCTGCAACTCAACTACCGTCGGGATGTGGGTAGAAACAAAAGACAATGGCTCTGTCAAGAAGTAGAAGTCGTTATTACCTGGGCGGTTGCAGATAGAACCGTTCTGGAAACAGAGAATATCCACCATGCGGAAGCATCCACCAGCATTACCTTCGACCATAACTGACAACCAACAGTGGTTGACGACATATTGGTCGCTATGGTAAAACTCATTAGGCTTCTTCCAGAAGCCAAACACCACTTCCGACGGAATGCGCAATGCTTCAAGAACCTTTTTGAAAAGGTAGTTGATTTGAAACACAGTGGCCTCCTTCTTCGCCATGACTTCAGCGAGACGGGGCTTCGCTTGTGAAATGCGGTCTCCTTCTTCCAAGATGCGGTACTGGGAAAGATGAACGAGAACTGCACGAATCTGGTCGACGCTGGAGGAGAATTTCACACCCACAGCAGCTACAAGCTCGTTTAAGTCAATGCCAGCAGGGTACCTTTCCAGGAAATCGGCCACCTTGCGCACATTGCAGCGGAGGTCACAGACACCGTCTCCAAACTCCTCACTAACGTTAATCTCAGAGATACCTTCGAGTGGTTTGACGATGAAGTTGGGGCCCTCACGCACCGCCCTCTTTGTTCTCGCCTGCTTGTCCAGCAGTGTGAGCGAGTGAGCACGGTTGACGTCCTGACGTACTGTTTGCCATGAATCAGCACTAGCACCAAGCCTCTGTTCCATCAAGTTCTGCTCTGGCTTCTTCTTCATGAGCATCTTGAAGATATTGGGCTTTGTTTTCTTGTCCTGAAAGACTTCGTTTGTCTCATCAATAGTCAAACGGCGCATATCCAAATCAACTTCGTGGCGTGGGTTCTGTTTGTGGCGCATAAGGGAGCCCGCAGAAGTTGCGGAGAGCTCAGACAAATTAAGCACATCACTCTGGAGTGATTTGATCGAAGCCTTGAGATCGTCGTAATGAAGCACATCTTCGGTAGCTGCAGACATGCGGAAGTCATCTGCATCAAAGGGAACTGCTTTGTGAGCTGGTGGAGGTGGAGCATCGTCTGAATCGCTATCGAATCCTGCTCCCATATCGGAAGGGCCGTTGCGTGATGATATGAGATCCTCGCTGACGAAAGAGTCCTCCAGGTACTGCTTGTGCATACGCTGCAACTTGCGAAGATGGTGCAACTCCATTTCGAGCTGCTGTTTCTTGGCAGAGATAGACTGGAGGAATTCGTCTTCTTTGAAGCTCTTGTTGCACACTTCGTCCTTGTATTCGCTCTCTCTGAAACTGTCATTCTGCTTGTATGTCTCCCTCTCTCTACAGCTGTCTCTAGCCAGACTTCTCAAGTTGTCGGAAGTATGTGCTTTGGTGAGGCCCAGATTGAGGACATACTGCGAGTACAATTGTGACAGCCTCTTCTTATCGTCTCTCCTTTCGAAGGATGAGTCGACAAGTGCAGTCATCAGCTTCAGCGCTGGCAGAGCATTGCCAGTGCTCTTGTAAGGACTATTTCTGCTTGATCTGTACTCCTTCACAGGAGTTGTGGTTGTGGAATTCCTTGGGGTTGTTGATGCTGAAGGGGTGACGGACCTCTCAATGATCTGAACGAAGTCCTTGGGGAAGATGCCCTCAGCATCGTTCCGCGATAAGCTGCCCTGCCACCACAGCTCATCCACGATGTGAAACACCTTAACAACCTCACCTTCAATGAATCCCAAGTCGCCTTCTTGCTCACCGGTCCATGATACGACGGTTTTGGCTAGGAAGGGAACAGGTGGAATGGACATGGATGATGAAGAAGAGTGATGCGGCTGGTAAGTAAAGTGTCCTCGCAACTCGAGGTCTTTACCCGATTTGGCCAAATGATAAACACCCAGCAGCACGTGACACAAAGAAGCTTTCCATAGGTGGAATTACAGGGGGAGTGCCTGAGGATTGCATATTGTTGCTTCAAATGAAACGGGATCCGGTGGCCTATTGGAGGGATCTGATCTTGCACTTAGGCAATTACGCTTAATAGATACGAGATCATAAAATTTCTCCAGAGCTTGAGAACCCGCACTAAGCCTCGTGAGCAGCCTGTGTTGAGCCTACTATGAGCCTTCTTTGAGCCTCTTTTCGTCTTGAGGCTTACGACGGAGTAGTTTCTGTACTCATGCTGATCTCGATTATTACTCTACTATGTACTACTGCTGCTGGCGAACGCCGCTGACGATATCGTCAACACGCAACAAAAGACACGCACTCTCTATGGCGGTCTTGATAGATTGTTGCTTGATCACCTCGGGCTCCCAGATTCCGTATTCGTTCATGTCGACGACCTTACCCAAGTCACCGTCAATACCAAAAGTGTGCTGACCTTGGGCGTGCTTGGCTCTCAACAGTGCCAACACACGAATTGGGTTTCCTCCGCAGTTCTGCACCAATGTTCGTGGGATAACTTCGAAAGCGTCAGCAACAGCCTGGTATGGCCATTGAGCAACACCCTCAATGGTTTTGGCCTTCTCCGCAAGCTTGACACTCACGGCCATCTCGGTGGCACCTCCACCGGGAGACAACGAGGGCTCGAACATGACATTTCTGGTGACGGCCATGGCGTCTTGCAAGTTACGGTCAATCTCGTTCAAGATGTCCTTAGACGCACCACGCAACAACACAGTACATGCTCTTGGCTCGCGACATTTCACGAGGTAAGTGAAGTATTCATCACCGATAAGCTCAACCTTGAAAAGGCCACACTTCACACCGACATCCAGCTCTTTCAAGTCCTCCACTCTGTTGACAATGGTGGCACCAGTAGCACGAGCGATTCTGTTGTTGTCAGACTTCTTGACACGACGCAACGCGGTAACACCTCCCTTCAATAAGTAGTGCTGCGCGAGGTCAGACACACCCTTTTCTGTGATCACGACATCTGGCTTGAACTCCAAGAGCTGCTCGCAAATCAAACGCACCTGCTCCTCCTCGATCTGCAAAATACGGTTCCAGTCCTCCTCCTTGGTGATTTCAATGTTCGTCTGAGACTCACCCTTCTTGTATTCCAAGGGACAGTCCAACAAGATCACTCTGGGGTTCTCGATGTGTCTCTTCATCTTAGGATGCGTCACGTCTTTGTTCAACAAGATGCCGTCCAACACCTCACTGTCGGTGACTTCGCCACCGGGTATCTTTTCCACTCTGACATATCTCTTGATGTCAATTTCCTTGTAATCACCCTGCTCGACCTTGACGGTGCGCACAGCACGCAAAGCCAACTCGCACATCTTCTGCAGCCACTTGTTGATGTATTTGGTTCCGATAGACGCCTTGATCAACTTAATCATGGCTTCTTCGTTTTCGATGTCAACTGGCACAGACACGTCGTGGATAATCTGCAACGCGTCGCTCAAAGCTTGCTTCAACGCCTGGATGATCACCACCGGGTGTAAGTTCTTCTCGATGTATGGGAAAGCCTGGGCCAAGATCTCACCTGCCAAGATGATGACAGTGGTGGTTCCATCTCCAACCTCCTCATCCTGCGTTCTACTTAGCTCGATCATAGACTTGGCAGCTGGGTGAGACACGTCGATCTCACGCAAGATAGCGTGGCCGTCGTTGGTCAACACAATTCCGCCCATAGGGTCCAAAAGCATTTTGAGCATGGCTTTGGGGCCAAGACATGTTCTGATGATATCGGCAACGGCCTTTGCGGCGGTGATGTTAGACACCTGTGCCTGGCGGCCACTCTGCCTCTCGGTATTGGCGTTGATGTACACCACGGGAGCTTGCATTCTGAAGTAGTCGAGTTATATGAGAATTTTCGAATCACTTTTGGTGCGCGCACTGTAGACGTGGAGGAAGTGAACGTTGCTAGTAGTTATTTTTCTTGCAATACAGAGAAGGGTAAATGAGGAGATACAATTCTGGACGCTGTTACTTGAGATCAACGTGAAAGATTTCTGCCAGAGGGAGAAAGAAATAGTTGGGGTGATGAGAATCAGACAATACCTGAATTTTCTTTGTAGTTGTTTCAGAGTGTTGCTGCCACGTAAGACACAGGAACCACTTGAGTAGCAGCTTACGCTTTCGCTCACGGATCTCCTGAAGGTCTTCGGACCTAAACAATATTCTTACCGTAAGCCTAGCACCTCATACTCAACTTCACACCCGTACATCTTTCCATCAGCAACGTTTGCTTCTTCCCATGGATTACATCAACTCCAACTTCGTCGCCTTGAAAGACTTGGACGATATTGATGCACGCATAAACGAGCTCAGTGAGCGCAAATTGCAAATCGCCGCAGCCATTAAGCAGAAGACGAACGACAATTCGAAGCAAGATGACTTGTCCAACACAGCTGTTGAGGGCTTGATCCGAGCGATCCGTGAGATTCCTGCCAATTCTCCGCTGGCGGAAACCATTGACAACATCATGAAAGAAAACGGCCAGATATCTGTTCTTCAAGAGCTAAAACATGACATACATACGAAAAGGGCATTGGAGACGCGGAATATCGCTTTGAAGGAGGCTGCAAAGATTGAACAAGAACTAGAAGAGACAGAAAAATCGAAGGACAGTTCAGATACCGATCTTTTGACCCGTATTACGGCGTCGATAGAAAGTATTGAAGATGTGTCCATAAAGGACGTGCTACAGGAGCGCCTCGAAGGCATTGTGAACAAATCAAAAGAGCAGCTTTCGGAGAAGTTGCAGACTGTGCTCACTGAGATCCATTGGCTCTCGCCGAAAGAGAGGGTGCTGATTCCAGCACCTCAACTCAAACTAATAACTTCTGTATTCACGGAATTGGTAGATCTACAGGCTGCCTACCGTGCCCCAGAGTACCCAAATGTATGGTGGGCTCTTGAAATCTTGTTGCATCCGTTTGTGATGAGATTCAATTACCACTTCAGCAGAGTCAATGAAACGAACAAAATGGCACGCCCAGAGTGGGCATTAGCATTCGTGGAGAAGTTTTTCAGTGAACAAATGGCCCCTGTTGAGCTTGTAATGGGCCGCAGCTTCATTAAACATAACCGAATTGGCGGCTGTGAGGCTATGACTGCAGCTTTGGTTCCTGTCAGAGAAAAGCTTATTCGAATGGTCCAGGTTCTCAACGACAACATTCAGCGGTGTCAGAACGATGAGGATCCAACTAGCCTAGAGCGTAACGGCCGTTTGTTGCTGCACCTCATCTTTGAGACTACCTCATTTGATCAACGTTTGAGAAACACCTACAAGTACAATCCATATATTGAGGATTACCGCGTTGCACCGCAGAAGAAATGGATGGGTCTTACAGGTGATATCTTACTTGCTGAACTGGGTGAAAGCCTGGCAGCCAACAACTGGCTCAATTTAGAGCTTAGATTGGCCAAAAAGCAATTCAATACGGAAATTCTCTCCACCGCCAACGCATTTGACATTGATTACGAGTTTGACGCTGGCCTAACTGTGCGACCCAGCTACTCAGCGTTCGCCATGGTTAAGTTGTTTGACAATTTGACTACACACTTCAAAAACCTTAGCATCGTCAAATTCCAACTCAAGTATGTGTCGAATATTCAATTAGTGCTTCTAGATGAGTACCTCGAGGCTCTCCAGAAAACATTCCGTCTGTTTGACGAGCTGCTTAGCCTGAAACTCATGGCTAACCTCAGAGGAAAGCAGGATGGCGCCCAAGTGATTGTTGCCAACGGACTCAAAGCTCTAGAGACCTTGACTGGACTCTATTGCCTGCTCAAATTCGTCTGTCAAAGAATGGAAGAGTGGAGTGAAGACTTGGTGTATATTCAACTTTGGAACTCATACAAATCGTATGCTGCTACCAAGGTTACGGACGATTCCATCTTTTCGTCGGCTCTCCGCCAGTACAACCAACTACTTCAACGTGCTTTCACCAAGTATGACGAGTTCTTCCGCAAAGAGGTGCGTAACTCATTGAAGGAATACGCAAATCTTGCTGCATGGATGGTTCACGAGCCCAGAGGCCATCAGCCATCGCCTGTTCTCTCAAACTTCATCACCATATTGCCTGCCTACATGCTGTACTTGAAGCGAGCACTACCTGAAGTGGACTACTACTTGGTGGCCAGCAAAGTATGTGACTCTTTTGGAGCCGTACTCCAAGAATATGTCATTACCAACAATCAGTTCAACAGCCGCGGTATAGAGCAGCTCAAAATCGACTTCGATTGTTTGGTCGGGTACTTAGAGGACGGGTTGTTGTTAGATTCAGATGCAAAGTACTCCAACTGTGACAACCGGAGTTTTAACAAGGTGGTACAATCACTTGAGGTGTTGAGTACCTTTGATGCGGCCACAGCCAAACAATTGCGTCTGCACCCCTCTGGAGATGTCCGCAAGGAATTCGAAAGCAAGTTGAGCTGCCTTACTGACAATGAGTGCACTGATTTACTATACCGCATACATTAGCAGGTGAACTCACGGCCGCTTCAGTATTCATTGGACCGAGGATATTCTTCCCGACACTAAGTTGCTGACTTCTGCCATGCTACTCATATAATACTGTAAATATGTTCTGTACATCAGCCGCACATCAATATCGCGAAATCAAATCTGATATAACACAACAACGCGTCATGTCGCTTACCAGAAAGAGAGTATGTTTAAGTTAGAAACCAAGCGACAGCACTAACATCAGCAACTATCCGAGTCTTCTCTCAGCAAGCGACCGGCCCACCGCTATGAAACAATTGCAAAGCTATTCTCTATTCAAGACAACCAATCTCACATTCTTGTTCCCCGGAAACCAGCGGGAGTATTGGCTGGAAGAAGCAGTGCATGTGACATACGTCTAGGCGGAGCCGATGTGTCATCGAAACACTGTCAATTCTCGCTTTCTTCGAACAACAGGAAAGAGTACTTGTTACTAACGGACATGAGTTCCAACGGCACATCAGTCAATGATGAGGTCCTAGGGAAAGGAAGTACAGTGGTGCTTCGGAGTGGCGACAAGATATCGTTCGCGAGAAGTGCCACCTACATTTTCAGATACTTTGATGAAGCGGGTCAAAGATCATTCTTCGATGACTACATTTTGCTCAACCAGCTTGGCACAGGGCACTATGCCGTCGTGAAGGAGGCCCGAGACCGTACAAGCGGAGATGTGGTGGCCGTTAAAATATTCCATCCTAACAAGAACCACGGAGATGACGAGAAGTTGAAGCAAGAGATGAATCTTCTATTGTCTATCAGCCATCGTAACATTGTTCGCTTCATACTGCACTACGTGGAGCCTATCAACGAGTTTGCCTCGACCACTTATTTGGTGTTGGAGAAAGTCAATAGTGGTGAGCTCTTCCAACGGATTATCAACAAGCTGAAGCTCCGACAGGATCAAACTCGTGCGTTATTCGTTCAGCTACTAGAGGCATTGCAACACTTGCATAAAAAGAATATCATTCACAGAGATATCAAGCCGGAAAACATTCTTTTGGACATCACTCCCCGGCGTAACGGGGTCCCACAAACTGGTCCATGGGATGAAGAAGAACATGACGTGCGGGTGAAGATTGCAGATTTCGGCTTGGCCAAGTTCATCGGCGAACGTAAATTTACGAACACTCTCTGTGGAACTCCAGCTTACGTTGCACCTGAGGTGCTCAATAATGATCGCAACTATTCGACCAAGGTTGATATCTGGCTGGCAGGAGTTTTGTTGTACGTATGCTTGTGTGGGTTCCCACCCTTTAGTGAGGAATTGGGCCCACCCAGCATGCGAGACCAAATCCTTCAAGGAAAATACGCCTTCTACTCGCCTTACTGGGATGAAATTAGTGACAGCGCGTTGGATTTGATCAGCAACTTGCTAATCGTCGACCCTCTCGAGCGATTTGATATCGTTCAGACATGTGAACATCATTGGTTTACCGATGAGACGGAAGTGAAGGAGGTGGAGACACAGCCAACGAGGCTGCTCGTTCGTCTGCTTACGCAGCCCCTTAGCTTACGAGAGAAATTCACGCTGGATCTCAATCGATCCATCCTATAGAAGATTCCACTGATGAGTGACGATCATGATCATTGAAGAAACTAGATGTATATACAATTTATGGCAAGTTCCCAACGTGATTCCCGATGTATTGTGATTAGGCTCAAGCTAGCTGGCTGGGCAAACGCTTGATCTCCTCTTTTCTTGTTTCGAAAAAGGTAGCCAAGATTGCACTGTTCGACGACGCCAAGTCCTTGTAGTTGTCGGGAACCCCCTTTTGAAGAACTCTTTGCAACTTCGCCTTCAAGGCCTCCAAGTTAGTGAGAACACTGAATGCACTTTTGTAGTCTTGTGCTTTCATATGAGCATCGAATTGCCCTACCATGCAAGTGAGATCATTGTTGGCCTCAACTCCTAAGCGGAACCACTCCAATGCTTTAGGGATGCTGCTGAATACATTGAGCTCCATGAAACCAAGAGCAGGAAAGCTTTCTTGTAAACCTCTGGATGCACTGATTTCCAAATGATACCGAGAAAGAACAGGATCCGTAATCAGGTGTAGCTGACCCAAGTAGTAATGGGCTTTGACCGTGTGAGTGTCCAAATTACCGTACTTCACAGCTTTCAATAAGGGGTGCTTTGCCTTTTTAAGGTCGGGCCGTGGCTTGTGGTATGTGAAGTAATAAATTCCCAAGTTAGCGTAGACATGGCTCGCCAATACAGTGTTGTCCTCGAGTTCTAAGAACTGTTGCCAGTACTGCGCTGCTTGGTCGTGATGATTTTTTGAAAATGCAAGGTCACCAGCTAATTTGAATACCAACGGATGTTTTTGCTCAGATAAGTCCCGAATAAGTCCCGTGGCGTACTCATAGTCCGAATGGTCCGGCTGTGAGACGACCTCAAACGCTAGAATCGATATCGCGTCAGGATTGCCGAGTTCTGCTGCTTGTTCGACCAATTCATTTTCCAACGCTACCAAATTGGGGTTGACAGAACTGGTAGCAGCCCGTAAGCCTCGTAGAACTTCCCGAAGTGACATGAGATCCTGGTGCTTCGTGTAAGGTGGCAACCTGATCTGTTCTGGCTGATCTAAGTTATCGTATACCGATTGAAGAATGGGTACAACCTTGCGGTGGGCGAGCCGAGAATCGTGGTCAAACAAGAGACGATTTAGCGTTCTCTTCTTAGGCAACACCGTGGGAAGCGGTGGCCTTGTGGAAAGGCGTCGAAGGCCAAACATGAGTAGGTAATTGAATAATTGAGATGCGCGAAATTGTGGAGTGAGTACAGAGAAAAGTGAGATCACTAGATTATATTGGCTATAAATTTGAATGCTGACTTTTTATACCTATCTGATTCCCAAATGCTTCAATATAGAACACCTCAATAGTGCGCGTTGTAGTCGATGAAATTATCCACATGGTTCCCAGTGTTAGGCGTGGCAGCAGCGTTGGACAAGGCTGGGCTGTTCACTATGAGATCGTTGGGTTGGAACTCACCCTGCTGCTGGAGATCCATGTCGTAGGGCTGTTCCGCATGACTATAGAGATGATCGTTCACACCGAAGTTGGGCGTGAACAGAGCATCTGCCAGTGCAAAACGGCTTGGTGTTTCTCGCGGACTGCGGTTCTTGTCGATTCCAAAAGAGTGTACGTTGGTTGACGGGCTGTTGATGAGGTGGTCTTCATCAGTGTGTGCGTTCAAGACCACCGACAGCGGTGTCTGGACCGTGGTGAAGAAGTCAGGCGTGTGGGTGCCGAACATTTCTTCGTAGTCCTTTTTAGGTTCCTGATGCAGAGAAGCATATTTCTGATCTACTGGCTTTTCGCTTGCCTCTGAGTTCGACCTATCGTGGTAGTTTGTGTGGCCGAAGTCCATATCACTGCGAGGAGTTTCTTCCCAGGAAGGAAGCTCATGCTTGATTTGGAAATCGCCATTACCGTGAGCATCATCCATACCGATGTAATCTTTGGATGAGACCACATCATGTGACGGCTGGAAATCTGTCGGAGTATCCGAAGAAGGAACCGAGGGAGCAAATCCGGCCTGGTGCATCTGGATGTTTTCGGAGATGAACGAGTTCAAGAATTGAAGCAGGCTCTTTACTCCCACCAACACATGAGGCGTGGAAGAGCCACCAGGCGCGAAGAACGCCAGACTGACTTGCTGTCCTTCACTGAAGTCATCGCAGATCAGCCATTGATTCAAGTTGGCGTTCACGCCGTTGAAGAAATACACCAGAAATTTGGGCTTTCTCGAAAGGCTGAGGCGCAACTCGTTATCTTCTTTGTTGATGTTGTTGTCCATAAGCAGACACAGAAGCACAGATGAAAGTGGGTAGAAGATACGAAACAAGATCTTCGAGTTGTTGGAGATTGCCGAGAAGAAATAGTTTATCTCGTAGTTTTTGCGCAGAAGGATCACTGTCAAGTCAACGCTAGTCATCACAGTGTTGACAGTGAAGGGAGACAAGTTGACCAATGCGGTCTGCAAGGCCTGCTCGTCATGGTGGCCGCTCTTGATACGTTGCCACGAACCCACTGAAAGCAGCAGGCAGTCTACAAAGCAGTACTTCTCGTTGAGTTCCACTGGGACCAAGCTTATAGGGAGAGACGAGATATTCGTGATCAGATTCGATCTTGATGTGTGGACGCTGCTGGACTGGAAGGGCCTGCCGTTCGTTGTTTTCACAGGCTTGCCCAATCTCTCGAACTTGCGGAGCTTGGCTCTCCGATTCTGGAACCAAATCCTCACTGCCTTCTCCGACATGTTGGTACGTTCGCTGATTTCTTTCCTCTGGTCCGGGGTAGGGTTGTGATTCAGCTCAAATTCTCGTAGGAGATATTCTAGGACTTCTCCTGACGCACGGGTGCGCTTTGCAGATGATTCTTCAGACATGTTGCCAAGACCGAGTGTTATCGCAAAGGGAATGTGATTCGATCACTGGCGCAGTCGTTGGTGTAACTTGTGTCAATTGGTAGATCCTCGACGATCTTTGCTCCAGAGTCCTTTAAAGACCTTGTAGCGCTTGAGTATAGCAATGGATACTCTCCGAAATCGAGCTTGGAAAGATTTCTCTATCAGCTTCGGAAGGAAGTTCTTCGGGATTGTTATCGAATCCTGGCTGAATGTCCAAAGTTTTAAAGAATGGAGCACCCTGGAAAGTGATTGGCACTGGTTTCACAAGCGAACACAGGCGGCCAATTGTCGTGTGTACGTTCTAGCAGAAAAGCTACTGAGGAGAAATACGAGCACAACGTATCGGAACATGGGGTGCGTGCGCGCACCGACGCCGAAAACGAGGCCCTATATAAATTGGTCGTTTGCCGCACCTTGTGTTGATGCACCGAACATTCAATTGCAGGAAGGATTTTCATTGGACAAACACTATGCTGGGCCACGTGCTTGCAGCAGCTTGTTGCCAGAGTAACCTAGATAGACGGATATGAAGATGTAGAACGTTTGTGAGATTGCAGATCGGCGTCGATCTGTTATTTTACAATCATGTACAAAAGATCCCAAAAAATTGCCGAGGATTGAGGGCTTCAACGAGCTCTCCGAGCGTTCTAGAGCCTTAGATCTCGTCAGAGGCGGATATTGAAGATATTGTGCTCCCAAGCAACAGTAGATAGGAGCTACCGTCGTAATCGTGAAGAACGCGAGGTTACCGCCTCTCACAGTTGTCAGAGGATCAACTCATCTATAGTGATGTCCTCAAACGCCGCAAAGCAGTACTTGAGTTCTTTCCATTGTCTCGTAATCGGTTCCCACTCTTTGTACTCTTGCACTAACTCTTTTAACAACTGGAGGTTTTCAATGTGCTTAATGTGAAGCAAGTCGTTGACAAGTCCTCGCACATTCCAGGGGATGTGAAAAAGATTCCTGTCGACTGTGTCAGAAGATTTGTCTGTTTTGGCTGTCCCATTGTAGACAAGTGAGGTAGTCTCAACTGCAAATCTTACGCCAACGTCGTACACGTCGTCACTCTGGAAGATGCGACCATGTCCACCACTACCAACCGCTCCTTGTAGTCTTTCGCTTAAATCCCGGATCAAGTTCTGGTCATTGAATCCCACGTTTCGCATTGCCAATATCACAGCGAACAACTTCATTAAGAAGGGTGGAATATCGCCATGCTCAGCATAGACCGCCCGAAAAATATTCGCATGCTTGATGTGAGTCGCTAGTGAAGACGAAAGAGGCACCACCTGGTCGCTGATTGCCCCAACCATGGATATCTTCACATTAGCGCTGCACAAGTGTTTGAGTGCTGCCTCAAACTCAGATGTCAAGAAGGATTTCCGTTGGAGCTCAAAGAGCTCTCCGATGACTTCATTCTCTGCCTGTGTGTATGCACGGAGCACTACCTTGGTATCTAAACCAGGGAAAGGGCCACAATTGAATCCACCCATGCACAAAAGTCCAATCTTGGTTTTCCCCATATCAAACTTGTCAAGCATCTTACTGAGAAGCTCAACAGCCACGGGAGTAGACACGGAAGATGCCACTACATACAAGAGATCGCACTCCTTGATGATCTTCTCCCAGTTCGAGATTAACCGGAACGCCGCCTCAACTCTGGTGGAAATCGTTCCTTGGCCCTCTAATGCAATGCTTTGAATCTCAATATCGTTATTTGTCCACCGAGAGATGGCCTCCGACGCCTTTTGAGCAAACTCTTTGGCGTTCCCAGATTTTTGGCCTATTAGAGACCTAACAAGCTTTGTGGGCAAGAAAGAGTGGATACTGATCACCACAGCCTTGCGTGAACTCTTTGTCTTCTTCATACTAGCCTGCTTTTTCTTGTAGAGATGCTTTTCACTTGTGGAGTTTCCGTGGACCACAGCTTCTCCCATAAGACGTAACTTGGTAACCCAAGTAATGGCCCGGAGATTCTCATCCAAGTGCGGGAGCACTGCTGGCTGTAGATTGAGTGAGGGAGATTTAGATTTTGCAGTTTCTGCTCCATTGCTTTTTTTGGCCAAGTCACCGGAGGTCTCCTCTTCAGGTCTGCTTCGGGGCTTGGAGAATATCGTCTTTTCGAGGATTTCATGCGGGGTAATGGGCCGTTTCTTGATGTTGAAACGCACTGGCAGGTTCGCTGTATCAGTCCCTAGAACGGCCAATTCCACGTCGTCAGACCGAAATCGGGATCTGATGGCGTAATGCGACGATCTGGATGTCTCTATTTCTGTCTTAGATGCCCTGAACAACTCGAAACTCTCATCCTCTGCGTCACTTTCGGAGTCTTCCATTGGCGCAGTAGAGAACGGCCAAAACCAGCTATCGGCACGAGGTCTTTCAATCTCGACCGGCTTGGATGGAACGACTTCTGTTTTCAGAAAGAGCGTAAACAGCCACCAGGACTCCTGCGTTACGGCAGTTTCATTTGCTTTTATCAGATCCGAGGAATTCGCATGTGCCTCATTAGCGGCCGCTGTGTTAGATGACAGCCATTGGAACCACAGCTTCTGAGCAGTATGGTCGTTTGGGCCAGGAACTTGTTGTTGGGGATCACTAGATAGCGATTGTGAATGCTTAGGAATTTGAAGCAGGCCATTGATCTGGGGCTTGCTCTGTGAGTCAGGTGACTTCGAATCGGGGAGCGCTTCGGCATCACGCAGCCACCAATATCGATTTTGTAGGTCGGACATTACCCTAGTGTCATGCGAGAAAGTGTAGATATGATGGCAAGCATGAGACCTTATCGATACTGCATATGTTTCCAATAATAGAATGGAACAGGTGAAAGGACGATGAAGTGAAGACCTGGGTGAGAACAAGGTGGAAGACGACTCGAGAGACACGTCGAACAAGGGGGAGTGTATTAATTTTTTCTCAAAGGTGTGATTTTGACTTCTTCAGCTCAAGCATGTTTTGCCCAAAATCAGTAAATAGTACCGGGCAAAAAAAGCCAAACGGGACGGCTGTTCTGAGGATATCGGCAATAAACATTAGTTCTCAAGTCTCTATTTCATGTTCAATATGTATAGCAACATTACGTCTTATCGTTGAGCTGTACTGGTGTATTCAATATCAACTTCGCACTACAAGGTGAGTACTATTCATATTCACCAACGAAATTCGATGGACCCCTGGGAAGAGGTGGCAGTGCGGTTGGGTGCACGGGACCAGCTTGAGCAGAAGGGCCGGGAATTCTACCACATCTTCGCCCAGCTCTCGCAGCTTCAGGCTCCTAACAACACTCAACCAGACCGAACGGCGCGTGAAAACAGGCGTTTGCTTGAAGAGAACGAGTCTTTGATACGTCGACTCAATTCGCAAACACTCCAGATGGAGAGAATGGAGAGCGAAATGGCGGAGTTGAAAATGGCACTCAAGAGCCAGGAAGCCAAGAATGCTAAGTTGACTGCAAAGGTGGCGAGCACACAGAGCGAAATCGCCGAGAAGAATAGGCAGATTGAAATCATCAACGATGAAAACTTGATATCGCAGATCCAGCACAACGTCTTGGGCGACCAGGTGAAGTCATTGAAAAAGGAAAACGACGAGTTGGTTAGACGTTGGGTCGAACGTGTGGGAAAAGAAGCTGAAGACATGGGAATCAAGTGAGAGAAGCATTCAGCTGCTCTTTCTTTGATGTAACGCTTGTCTTCATACAGTAAGACTCGCAAACTTTAGACACATATTGTCGAGATCATCTGCCACTGCCAGTACCCCATTAAGCTCCAAGCGTCTACAGCTGTGGAACGGCAAGCGAGTGCTGGACACTAGATTAGTGACAAGAAAGAAGCACAGGTAAGTTGGCTGGCCAATTCAAAAGCAAAGCCACACATACAGTTTGTAGTAGATACCAGCTACAGTGAATAATCTGTTGTTCTAGGTGTTCTGTATTCATAAATCTGCATATTCGTTCCGCATGAAGGTCGATCGCTATGACTGCTCCGCTTACTTGGACGTGTCGACCACGTATCTTCCCATGATCTTTCCTTGCTCCATCAACTCAAAGATGTGAGGCAATTCAGACAAACCGGCGATCTTGATAGGGCACTTGATCAAGCCTCTGGCGAAGAAGTCAATGGCCTCAGCAGAATCAGCTCTGTTACCAACGTACGAGCCTCTAATGCTGATAGACTTGACAACAGACGAAAAGACTGGAGCAATAACTTGAGCACCGGCAGGCAAGCCAACCAACACCACAGTACCGGTGGAACGGACGTACTCCACAGATTGGGAGATTGCCTTCTCGGACACAGACACATTGATGACACCGTGAGGACCGCCGTTGGTGGCAGCCTGGATGTCCTTCACAATGTCCTTGGATTTGTTAAAGTCAATAAACGACTCAGCTCCCAAAGACTTCACAAAGTCCTCCTTGTCGGTGGCATCAATGCCCACCACTCTGTAACCCATGGCAGTAGCGTACTGGATGGCCAAAGATCCCAATCCTCCACCGGCACCAGAAACGGCAACCCATTGACCTGGCTGGAGGTCTGCGGTCTTCAAAGCCTTGTACACGGTGATACCAGCGCACAAGATAGGAGCCACTTGGGCCAAATCGGTGCCCTGGGGGATGTGTGCAGCCTGCACGGCATCGGCAGTTGCATACTGCTGGAACGAGCCATCATGGGTGTATCCCGAGAGGTCGGCATCAGGACAGTTAGGTTCAGCGGCACGCTGGCAGTACTCACAAGCCATGCACGAGCCATTCAACCACTTGACACCGGCGTAGTCACCGACCTTCCAG
This sequence comes from Danielia oregonensis, assembly GCA_003707785.3. Lineage (NCBI taxonomy): Eukaryota > Fungi > Ascomycota > Pichiomycetes > Serinales > Metschnikowiaceae > Danielia > Danielia oregonensis. The sequence goes on from PPLJ03000014.1 coordinate 50,213, forward strand.
CCCTTCACGTTTCTGCCTAACTTGACAACGACACCAGCTCCCTCGTGGCCGCCCACCAAGGGCAACTTAGTGGCCAATGGCCAGTCGCCCTTCCAAGCGTGCAAGTCGGTGTGGCAGACACCAGAGTACTTGACATTGATCAAGATCTCATTATCCTTGGGTTCAGGTACTGGGATATCCTTGTACTCCAAGGGGCCTCCGTTCAGTTCGAAGACAATTGCTTTCTGTGTTTTTGGGATTGACATTTGTGTTTATGATGTGGAATCAAAGTCGGGGGAACCACCCGTATTTATAGTTGATTGGGTGCAAAACTATAATATGGTGATGGTGCGGCGTACCCGAAAGGGCAGGTGAGGACATCGGGACTGCACATACTGCTGCGTGGACTGACTTAGTTGCAGATAGCAGGTGATGAAGTTTGATGGATTTTGAGGGGAATTTTCGGAGCTTGATGGTCCGGCTGCCCACAATCGTATGATACTCGGTATGGATGGTCTCCCACCGTCTCCCATGTCCAGAGTGAGTGGAGATGCGAAATATATTCCCAGCACTTTGCGATAACGGACCCATCACCTGATCAGCGCGCAATAGGATTTTGCAATACTACTCGGACGTATTGTTCTTCGCTGCATGGTTTCCTATTAGTTGTAGAACTGAGGCAGCTGAGGCAATTGTAGAAGCTTTGTCCGGAACGGAACCAAAAAGCCTCAAGAGGCTTTCATTCTGTGTGCAGGCTTTGAATCATTCAGAAGGTAAGCAAGTTGGCGTTCAGCGAGCTGGTTGGCTAAGACGAGGTCATTTGCCTCCATAAGCGTTCGGAGCCAAGTCTGATGCCACGGATAGCTCGGAAGAATCGTGGGGTAATGTTGCACGGTTAGTCAGACTCGCATTGGTATCCGAGAAAAGACTCGGAACAACTTGAAAATTGAGCAATGAACTCAAGGTCGGACAAAGGGAAGTCATTGTCAGCCCTGGTGTAGCAACATTAGTAATCGCGTCTTGGCTTGTCCGATTCACGGCGTCAGGATAGTGTGGTCCACAGGTCTGCTGGTTTGGCTGCGAAATGTGTGTCTGACAAGTCTGAAAAGCACACAACTGAATAGGTGGGTGAAAACCTGCTTTGCACCATACTGCTGGCAAAGGGGATTGTTAGTTGTCCAGTTTGCGTTCATCGCAAAACGTGAGACATTGCACTATACTATGAAACTTAAAAGCAACAAGAACAGAACTGATGAACTTCCTAGAGTGAGCTGTGGTGAGGAAGGAGGTTCGAGGTACTTATGGCTCAGGAAACCACCAGGGTGCTGTGTATTTAGTCATGCTATTATTAAAGTCATATAACCTCTGAGTGATGCATTATTTACAGGCGCACGAACTGGCTCTTCATCCCTTCAGTTGGCATAGGACGACAACATCGCCGTTTCTTCTACCGTCCCAGTGGAAATAGCTATTGAAGAAGCGAGCACACTCAGTGTAACTATCCCCCACGTATCCCTTCACTGTTTCCTCCATGGGCTCGAAAATCACCAAATGACTTGGCCATTGCTTATCGAAGCCGGTGTCAGAGGTACCGACAGGGGGAAAGTGCTTCCTCAAAAATCCAACAGGATCATCATAAAACTGGTCCAGCTCATCACGATACAAACGAACGTTCTCAAGGTTTCCACTGGCTAAATGGAGAGGTGGCTCGCATGTAAGAAACCACGACTCAGTCAAGTCGCTCCTATGAAGCATACTGTGCCATGGCGTGGAGTGACATGGAGTCAAAAAGCCAACAGAGGTCACACTGGGCTGCTTGAGATAATCAATCACTTCAATCTCACCACTCTCATGGTATCTAGTGAAGAAACACGCAACACAGGCGTGTAAGATTACAACCAGGATGACCACTTTGTTTCTGTGTCTCCAAGACATTAAGCGACGTCCCCCCATTGCACAAATTACCATGAAAACAGGATAAAGTGGGTATATGAAGCGAAACTCTTTGTGTGCAATAAGTGAAAATCCACCAATCACAAATCCCGACAAAGGTACGAGCACAGACAGTTTGTATACCCACAGCGACCACAAGAGGAGTGGTAAGAAACCCATCAACATGAGTGGAAGCCCTTGGAAAATATAAAAATGCCATGGTGCAGCTCCATAAAAGATCAGGAGGTTGCGAAACACGTTGAACTCCAAGAAGTTATACAACGGAAACGTCCACTTACCGTAGAAGTAGCGATCTGCGAACGCACTGAGACTCAAGACAACGACGAGAACTGACGAAATACGAACAGAGAGACTCAACAATGATCGTGGAGACAGGCGCAACAATAGATCGAGACCTAAATAGCCCCAGAGAAGAGCATTGGTTGGCCGAACCACGCAACTAATGAACCCAAATAGACAAGAGAGAGCCACCGAGTTGCCACGCCAGGGCCAGTAAGCTAACCCAATAGTGGTAAGAACCATCTCCAAATTGTTTGAAAATGCTCTGGTAGAGAAAAACCAGTTCCAGCTACTCGACAATGAAAGTAGAACAGCAATGGCAGCAACTTGAATACTCTTGGAGTATGCCAAAGCAAACTTATATAGATATACCTCACCAATGGTGGCCACGAGCGCACCGACTATTCTTGGAGCAGCCCAAACAGCTAGTTCCTCAACAGGAGGTGGTGCCAAAGATGCTAATTTGTAGGCCGCAACATATAAAAGCGGATGCAATGAAGAACGAAGGCCTTCCTTCCACTCCCAGGTTAGATAGCCATACCCGTATACCATCTTGTGGGCCGGTTCTAGAGCTTGGAAGAATTCGTCAGGCTGAAAGAAGGTCTGAACCGTGAATGCATTGAAGAGCCTGAGTGGGAGAATGACACAGAAGAGAGATAGCAGCGATGGCATTCTGAAGTATATGATGTATTTGGAACAGTCAGGTCACGTTGGTGACTGTAGAGCTTGCAACGAGCTGGAATCTCAATGCAGAGTGTTGATCTCAGATCTTTTGCTCAGACGAGAACAAACTTCAAAAGGAAAGTAGGAATAATGCGAAACGCTTCATTCAAGAATGCACGCAGCAATGGTTGAAGGGTTATAATTCAAAAATAGAAGAGACCGACTACCTTGCAAATCACGATCTAATCTCAAAAGAGTGCACATGGACAATATCAACCTCTAATGGAACTCGTGCAAACATGCTGTTACGATCTACAGAGAAGTCACCAGGCCATCTCCGAGAATAACATCGATGAAGCGAAACAGCTATGTCTTCGAGCTACAAAAACAATCAGCAAATTGCTCAATTCTGTTGATCCTAACATTTTAAAGACTGTTCGACCAGTGGCCCAGTACACGGTTGATTACTACTCAAGGTTGCTCGAAAAGGGTTTATCATTGCTTACTTTTCAGGAGAAGATCCTCTGGTTGAGCTCTACGGTGCTCGGGTCTACCTGGTTTCCTGTTTTGGACTTGCGTGGCTTCTCCTCTTTCAACATCGCTCCCTACCAATTGCAAGAGCCAGTTCTCCAGATGCCGGAGTTGGGGATCCCAATCAAGCTCCAGAATGTGGTATGTGATGATTCCTTAGAGGGAATACAAGATCTATACCAGGATCTTCTTCCGAATTGCTCTTTTGTACTGTCACTTCTTTCGATTGCAGACGAGGGAATGGGAGACCAGTTGCTATCGCTTGTACAGAAGTTTCCGGAGCATATCAAAGTCAAGCTTCACTTCAACGGGTGTGAACGGGAGATTGCACTTTCCACATTGCTTCCTTTCGTGGAAACACAGGGAAGAAGCCTTTGCGTCCGCTCCTTCTCAAATCCTTCATTATACTGGCCTGCATTATTGGAGAAAGCTTTTCTCATTGCTATGGGCGATCATTACACGTTTGGAGGTTCCAACATGGCCCAAGACACTTACATGCTTCTCGGCTGGCTTCCGGAAGTTAGGATAATGAGCGAGAGCAGCATGCGCTCAATCGGGCAGCTTTGGAAACTCCGGCAGTCTGGCCATGTAACTCTAGGGTTTGGAACTGGCAAGATGCTGGCAAAATTAGCTTCACAGCTCAATGTGGTACCCGAACATGACTATGTGGTCTGCGGATATAATGAGGAATCATTGATGGTTACTTTGAAGAACCCATGGGTACGGCCAGAAGATGTAAGCGATCTCGAAAAGGAACAAGCAAGACTATTGCACGTGGACCTCTCCATCATGGGCCAGTTCAGGTATTTGTACGTGAACTGGAAACCAATCTACAAGCAAAAGAGCTCTGTTCTGTTTATCAGTAAGGCTTGCCTGTTAGCAGAAAGACCACAGTTTACATTGCAATCCCAGGAGGACCAGGAAGTAGCTGTCGTTGTTGAGCAACATATCGGGAAGAACTCTCCTTTCACAGTTCAGGTTTACGCCAACACTGATGGAAAAGTCCTTAGTTCTCTGCAATATCTTCTTGAAGCCGCAGAGACCACCAACTCTAGAGTTCACTACTTCACTGCCAAGGTCGTCCCTCATAAATGTACCGTCGTGGTCACTTCAGATACTTTGGCCACATACACACTCACTATCCTCCACAACAAAGAGCTTGATCTTCGGAAGGCCGTACATAAGTACCCGAATACCTTAACAGTGCAGGATCACTGGGGACTCGGGACCAGTGGAGGCAATTGGGGATTGGAGACCTACATCAATAATCCCCAATTTGATCTTTCAATTGGCCCTGATGTCCTGAACATCATGATGTTGCTAACATCCAACAACAACGCCGACATCAACTTTCATGTACTACACTGCGAAGCAGATAGCATTAACAAAAAACTACGCAACTTTGATAAGTCCAAGCTTCTTTTCAATGACAACTACACTCGGAACCTTCATTTACAGGAATTCAAGGTCGAACCCGGAATTTACAGGGTCGTTGTGTCTTGCTTTGAGGCACAAGAAGGAAACTTCGAGCTTTCAGTGATGCACGACGGCCCTAATAATGTGCAATTGACGCAAGTACCGCAGGCTTTAGGTCTCTACAATCAGAAGTTGCAGTTTGATTGGGACTTATCGAACAGACACAAAATTCATTTCTTTGCCGATTATCGAGGCGCCAAGGTCACCTTTCAATTCACTTCTGGAGTGAGCAACTTACGGTACCGTCCCGCCATACGTGCGTCGGTATTCGAGGCTCTTCTGGGAGAGCCGGTGGTGATCACAAATCAGTGGAATGACTGCGTATATGGCGTGTTTTTGGACTGTAACGTGCCTGAAGCGAACAAAGACTACATTCTACTTGTGGAACGATTCGAAACTGGTGATGGCTCGTGTCGGGTAGCCGTCGGTAGCTCTTGCAAATTAACTATCACGTGATGCAGATTGATTGATAAGTTAAATTCTATTACCGCCGTCGAGGAAGTGTATACGTGATATAGAGAGGCACTCAACGTTTGAATATATATGCCCGTAACGTGTAAAGTCGACCATCGGTGAAGGTCCAAATCTGGGGTGATGGATCACGTGATCCAACATTTAAACTACGTGTCGAGAACTTGAAGTATCAGTACAATCTACCATGAAGGCCCAATTGCTCATTTTTGCAGCAGCCTTTTGGCTGGTGGTCTTGGCAGCTTACTCTGATACACAGATGCAACAATTAGTCAAGAAGAGTGGAGTGATTGACGTCACCGACGATAACTTCGAGAAGTTAATCTACGGCGAGAGAGACTATCACATCTTCCTTTTGATGCTGTCGGACTCTGCTCTGCTCAATTGTGCTTTATGTGTGGAAGTTCATCCTACTTTCGGCAGAGTTGGCTCGTCGTGGAAGCATTTCCACCCTAATGGCTGGACTGAAGAGGAAACCGAAGACCTTACGAAGAAGAATGTTTACTTCTTGGAAGCTGACTACTTGAAGGCTAAAAGATTCTTCCAGATCATGCAATTGGAGTCTATTCCCAAGATCTTCTACTTTCCACCTAGTGGCCCAGATGACAAAGACAGTTCATGGATGACTAGCAAGAAGGAGTACCAGTTCTATCAGGGGGACCACACGGTATTGATTGCACAGTGGGTGCAAGACGTCACCGGATACACCGTTGAGCTCTTTGTGCCAGCTGACTACACGAAAGTTGCAGTCAACGCAGTGATCACTTTTGTGGTTGTCATGTTGATGAAGAAGTTCAGCAAGCAGGTCGGACAGGTGTTGGGCTCGACATTCGTGTGGGGATCCCTTTCTTTGGTTGCGGTCTTGTTGTTCAACTCTGGTTACATGTTCAACCAAATCAGAAGCACTCCTTTCGTCAAAGAGAGCGAGAGAGGCACTGAGTATTTTGCTCCATCTCAGCAGATGCAGTATGGATTAGAGACCCAGGTTGTTTCCAGTTTGTACGGCTTCTTGGCTTTGGTATTCGTGCTCTTGGTCAACAAAGTGTCTAAGATTTCAAACGCAAAGGTGCAATTCTTCGCTGTCGTGACGACAGTGGGATTGATTTACGCCGCCTACAGTCTCTACGTGTTCTTATTTGCTTTCAAGTCCAAGGGATATCCATACACAATGTTCGACTTGTCGAAGTACTGAGTGGACATGCATCAAAAATTTCTCATGCTTAAAAGGCACACAAATAGGAAAAATCAACTTTTAGAATGATAGTAGATCGTATATTAGAACATCACGCGAAAGTATTCAGATTGCATGGTATGTTATCATGATTCTAGATATTGCTCTATCCCTCTTACCCGTTCCTCTACCTTCTTCAATGTCTTTGCTGACTCAACCAACGTCTTCCGAAGTGCCCGCACCCGGCTGTGCATAGTGAGTACAGATTTCTCCGTGATTTTCATCTCCACAGACTCTAGGGTCCTTAGTCTGTCTTCGATGAGCTTCAAACGAGTGAGTAAAATGTGTTGTGATTGATGTAGTTGAAGGAAGTTCTCATGGAGATTATCAAGAGATCCCGAAAGTAAGGAATGGGCCGCTAGTTCAATCGGATGGAACTCCACTTCGCCATCTGAATCGGCCATCGTAATATGCAACGGCTCCGAAGTGACCGAAAGATTTCCACACTGGAGCTCGTTGATGTAGAATACCTATTGTTTGAGGTAGACTGCTGGATCTAATGCCGTACTAGGTAAGATGAACTTATCGGTTTCAGATATTCTCAACAAAGAGAGTAAGATGTAATACGCGAATCTGACAGTAGTAAAACTTGACCTTATCACTAGCTCTTTTGCAATTCGTTGTACCACAGCTCCAGTCTACCACAGTCCGAGAGTTGGAATCTTTCCGTCAAAGATTCCAGATTAGCACATTCTGCGTTCTCAGCTGTGTGCGGTCAGGTCATGTGAAACCCACATACAGCAACTACTCCACGTTATTCAATCAGCCACCGCAGATTACCAACATTCAGATCAACACTACGACTATCTGATTACTTTGCTTGCTCAATCGCCGCATAGAAACTCGAGTTCCACGATTTAGAGTTCATCCTTGAGCAAGTCTACATTTTCGAGGCCAATTAGTTTGAGCTCATTGGCATGCCCAGACGACCCTTTCAGCATCCGTTGGCCCCACTACCCCAGATTTTACTTCAACCATCGAAGAGACACAAATCTGAAATCAAGAAAACCGGAATGCTATATCGCTCTGTGAACCTGGCCAAAGTAGGCCAGTGCTTTCGACACATCATAGAATACTCGCCGTTCGACACACCTGAGCATTACGCTGCAACTTCACCGAAGAGCTTATGGGTTCGTATAAGAAACACTGAACCGATACCCATGAGGGCTGCTTACTTAGCAGGGCCCTATGTACTATACGTGGACTGCAAGAGCTCCGAGTACAATTCACTGTCTTCAGTTTTCGCCACTGCAGATCAGCCGGTGTTCGAACCACAATTACTACCAGGACAAACATTTTTTGCCGAACTACTGTGTCACACATTCAAAGAAGTGTACAAATGGGAAGTGGACGTGGTATCACAAATATTGTTCAACAGCTCCATTGGCGTCAATTTCGAAGTCTGCATTGCTCGAGAAAAGGACCAATTTGACAACGACTTGGAGATTGATCCGTGTCTCGAAGTCACGAGCCACGACACATTAGATCTCTGGAACCTACCTGTTCCGAAAACAGATCGACCAGTTCACTTGGTGATATTAACACACGGCCTTCACTCGAACGTTTCAGCTGATATGCTCTTTTTGAAAGAACAAATTGACAATTCTTCTGCAAACGTCATTGTCAAAGGCTTCTTCGGAAATGTTTGCAAAACAGAGCGAGGAATCAAATACTTGGGATCTCGTGTTGCAGATTACATAGTGGATTTGGTCACGAATCATGACATGACCGTGGACAAAATATCCTTCGTTGGTCACCTGCTTGGAGGTCTTGTACAGACGTTTGCAATCGCTTATCTTGAAGCTAACTTCCCCTGGTTCTTCAAGCAAGTACAACCTGTCAACTTTATCACGTTGGCTTCTCCTATGTTAGGTGTAATTCATGAAAACCCAGCATACGTCAAGCTAGCGCTACTGGCTGGAATAGTTGGACGGACTGGGCAGGACTTGGGTCTCGTTTCAGAAATCGGCAAACAAGATGGCAAGCCTTTCCTACTACTACTTCCCTCTGGACCCACTCATCGTATTCTAAAGCGGTTTGTGAGACGTACAGTGTATGCCAATATTGCCAACGATGGGATAGTTCCCCTCCGGACGTCGGCCCTATTGTACCTAGATTACCAAGGTCTAGCCCAAGTTGGAGAATCGGCCGACACTTCCACAAGTGCTGCAAAAATTCCCCATGATGATGAGACAATTCTGCCATTTCTGGCGGTTCTATCATACTTCATGCCACAGAAGCAAACCTATGATCGGTTCCAAACAAACCACAACACTGATGGCACTGGAAAATTTGCTCTCCTGAAGCCGTCAGTCTTGGAAAGTGCAACGTCGCTTATACTACCTCCGCTTCCTTCTATGAGATACATAACTAACCCGGAGTCTCGAGACAATGTCATCATGCACGATAAAGTTTACTACGAGGATGATTTACCTCAGCAGACCGCTCAAATACCACGCGAAAAAGCTCAGGGTATGATACAGAGACTCTCAGATAAAGGAGAGGAGTTGCGTAAGTTTGTACATGGAGAAACGGAGGCGTTTGAAGAGGAAATCGCACGAGAATACCACAAGCTGATGCTGTGGAGAAAAGTTCTTGTGAAGCTCAAACCAGATGCCCACAATAACATCGTGGTGAGGAGAAGGTTTGCCAATGCATACGGATGGCCCGTTATCGACCACTTGGTCCTGAATCACTTTGACGTTGATGATCGCAAAGACGAAGTTATCGTATCAGACGACTTATTGGATGTCGCTGACGAAGCTATGACGATGATTCTTCACAAAGACATCATTCAGAAAGAAAACGAGGACATCGAGAAACAGCTCGCTGAAGAACATACATGGGTGAACTCAAAGGAGGAGGAATCTATTTTCACAGTGGGGCCAGCAGGACTCTTGCTGGACCTAAGTGAGAGAGTATGGAACTTCAAGGACCAGTGGAACAATCGGCAGAATCCTGAGTTAACGGAGACACCTGTTGAAGAGTCCGTTGAAGAGTCCGTGGAAGGAGAGCTCGGTCTGAAGAAGATAATGGGTGGGTTCATGTAGTGCACGATAGTGAATATAAAGCTACATTTCAAATCGTAATTTCGAAGCATCTCGTCTTCGGGTTTCAATATATTATACACCTATGATACAGCCGAAGTTGGTTGGCCTCAGCTTTCTATTTCATTTTCTTCTTCTGCATCTTCTTCTTCCTCTTCCTCTTCCTCCTGCTCTTCCAGAGGAGCTGCATCGTTGATCTTGGCCAAGATCTCTATGCATGTAGCTTCCCCAAAGCGCTGGTCACACTCCTCCACCAAAGCATACAAATGCACCATCGATCTGGGCAAAGAGTTGACAATCTGTAACTTTTCCACCTTCATCAACTTCAAACCATTCAAATACACCATGAGATCTTTGAAGGACTCTGCACTGGTCAACGATCCAGCTGCACTCTTCTCAAGACAAGCAGTGACGTCTCTTGTGACGACTTCTAAGTCCAAGCCAGCTGCCGTGAACCGTTTCTTCTTGAACTTGTTGGAGTTGTCGTCCTCAGGAGTGAACGTCCAGTTGTACTTGACCTTAAGGTCCAGCAAATGCTGCAACACCTCGAAGTCCAGTAGGAAGGCGTCTCGTTCTTTAAGGACTTTCATCCTAATGGTGTATTTCAAAATTCGCAGAGCATCACTTTTGTACAGGCTGGGTGCAAATGTTGAAGTTGACCATAACGAGGTTTTATGACAAGGACATCATTTCAAGAAGAAGAGGTAAGAGAGGACTTGGGGTAAGGGAGCTCTGGTAACTTTCCTTTTTCTTTTAATCGTGATTACTATTTCATTCTGCACTTACCTTAGATTGCCAGTATGTACACCATGCATCATTCTATATTACATCATGCCCGTCTCTGCTTCTTGTGTTTCTTCTCCACAGATTTTCCACTGGCACCAATGGTGATGTTCACCTTAGGAGGAACCTCGAAACCAAACAGCTTAGCTACCTTAACCAAGTCCAACTTGTCAATTTGGTACACCGTTTTCAAATGGTGCGAAGCGTAAGCCTGCAAATACGATCTGTAACCGTCTTTGGCAGATTGCTGCAACCAGTAGTTGGATTTGATCAACTTACCGAGCTGGCTCTGAACATTAGCGATCTTGTTGGCGGGGAATTCGTACTCGTTGAGAGGAACGTTGGCAGCCTTCAAGTATCTCAAGAAGCCCAACTCGGACGGCGTCAAGAACATCAACGACTTACCCTTACCGTCGGTACCTCTGGCAGTTCTACCCACACGGTGGATGTAATCACGTGGGTCATCTGGTGGGTCGAACTGGAGGATCCAGTCAACCGAAGGGATGTCCAAACCACGAGCAGCAACATCTGTACAGATCAAGATTCCCTGCTTGGCGTTACAGAACTCGAAGAAAGTGTTGGTACGCTTAGCCTGCTTTTGCTTTCCGTGCAAGTCTAAGACAGGCAAGTCGATGTAGTTCAACAACTCACCGAAGTACTTGACACAGTTACACGATGACAAGAACACAATGATCTTTTTCTTTGCGTTTCTCTTCAAGAACGAGAACAAAAGCAAGAAACGCTTGTCACTCTCGCACACAACGTAACCCTGCTCCAAACCGTCAGCAGTAGAAACAGACAGCTCAGGAACAACGTTGATGTATAACGGACCAGGACGCAATGACATTCTAGCCAAGTCCTCCACCTTGGTGGTTTGTGTAGCAGAGAACAACATGGACTGTCTGTCATCGTTAGGCAAGATCTTGATGATCTGCTTCATTTCTTCCTCGAAACCAATCTCCAAGATTCTGTCGGCCTCGTCGATGACCAAAGCCTTCAAGTTCTTGAACACAAAGCCAGGTGTGTTCTGCAAGTGATCCAACAAACGACCGGGAGTAGCAATCAAAAGATTGACACCCTTAGCAAGCTTGTCAGCCTCCTGCCTTCTGTTGGCACCACCAATGACGATACCGAAGGTTTGAGTGTGGTGCTCCATCAATTCGCGTGCAACACCGAAGATCTGAAGAGCCAACTCACGAGTAGGGGAGATAATGACTACACCAGTTCCGTTTCTTGGCTTGAACTTCAACGAGTACAACAGCTCGATCGCAGGAATGAGGAATGCAAGGGTTTTACCAGAACCGGTTTTGGCAGCTCCCAAAACGTCACGACCGGCCAACAATGGGGGGATAGTCTTGGCCTGGACCTTAGTCATGGTGCTGAAGCCCATCTGACGAATAGCTTTTAGTGTGGGTTCAGAGAGACCGGCGTCTTCGAAACTGTAGTTGGAATCGTCTTTCTCGTCCTTCTCCTCTCTGGGAGCGTTGGCCGTGGGCTTGATGGCCTCAGCCTGTGCAAGAGCAGCCTCTTCCTCCCTCTGGAGTCTTCTTTCCTTTCTCTTCTCAGCCTTGGCATCAGGGTCCTGGACGTTTTCTCCCAAAAGTTCGGCAACCTCATCGAAGTCCTGGTCCGCCTCTTCCACCAATTTTTCCACATCTTCGTTCAGGTCAGATTCATCCTTGTGCTCCTTGCGAGGTCTCTTCTTATCGCGAGAAGGGCCCGCGCTGGGGTCTTTCTTCATTCTTCTTGCCATTGTGGAGTATATTTAAATTTTTCGGTGAGATGAGGTCCCATCGAGTAGTGCACATTGTACAAAGTTGCAACTATTGATGTATTCGCTTTCAAGATATGGAGTATAAGAAAGGAATCCTGTTTGAAGACACGACAGCTCTTGAGGCCACAAGGTGCTCTAAAGTTGTCTCGGCTTCATCTGAATGCAATTTTTGATTAAATTTGGAAAATAGGAAAGTAACAAATCAGAGAATATCACAATGCTACCGCTTCTCAGAAGTTTGTATCTACACAATATCTGAAAGAATTACAGCTCACGTCAAGGTAATGACAGAACATTATGCCTTTTGCAAAGGTCGTATTATATGCCGGAAACCACAGTTTAGAAGTCCAAGGCTGTCAAGCTGAAGATGCTCTGTAAACGAGACTCGCAGGGCTACCCACCTTTACTTTCCACTTGACGTATCAAGAGAAGCAATTCACAAAAAGTATCTATGTAGCAAATCCATGCTGACTCATGTATTCTATATCTGCAGGAAATGTCAACTTAGATCTAATACTACAAGATGGCTCAGTACACGGTGACCTCCACCAAGTCGTACATGCAGGCGATGCAGCCTATGATTGAAGCATTATCGCTTCTACCTATCCCAGAATCCAAGGAGCCGAAAATTGATACGGAGAGCACACCATTTTCCTCTCTCGACCAAATATTTGCTGACTTCTCCACCGTCAATGTCGAAGTATTGAGCAGAATAACAGACGACTCATCGGCACAAGCTGCTGTGGCTAAAGATATTGTCAAAGCTTGTAAAAGAGTCAGTCTAGCACGAGGTCAAGATGAAAATGAAACTTTGAGCATGGTCCGGAGCATTGTGGAAGATACCACCGGGGACGAAGAGTTGCAATCTGCTCTCTTCGAATTGTTGGGATTCGAGGAGTTCGAATTGATTGGAAAGATTGTTCAGAACAGATCTGCAATTGACGTAGAGACAGAAGGTCCCACGTCAGCAGAACTGCGGGTTCAGCAGCTCATTGCTAACCGAGAAAGCCGCAAATACGAGAATTTAGCACCTAGAGTCCTTGGAAAAGACGAATACCCACACGTTTTCAAGAAACCTGACGTTGGGAATGTCATTGCAATTACTGGAAAGTCATATCTGTTGCCACCAGGAACAACGCGAGAGAGCTATCCAACGTATGAAGAGTTGGTGATTCCAGCTCCTAGCAACACCACGAATACCTACATCCGCGATTCGCAGCTTGTGCAAGTTGACCAGCTTGACTTCTTGTGCCAAGGTACTTTTTCATACAAGCATCTCAACAAAATGCAGAGTTTGGTGTACCCTGTGGCATACAACACTAATGAAAATATGCTTGTCTGTGCACCCACTGGTGCCGGTAAGACGGATGTTGCACTCTTGACGATTCTCCACACCATTGGACAGTATGTTACGGAAAATGCTGGAACGGTCGATATCGATTATGACGAGTTCAAGATCATATATGTGGCACCTCTTAAGGCACTTGCTGCTGAGATTGTTGACAAATACTCCCAAAAGCTCAAGTGGTTGGGTATATCCGTGCGAGAGTTGACAGGTGATATGCAGCTCACTCGAGCTGAAATCATGACTACCCAAATCATTGTCACTACTCCAGAAAAGTGGGATGTCGTCACTAGAAAGCTGAATGGTGACAATGATCTTGTCGCAAAGGTGAAGCTCCTCATTATTGATGAGGTCCACTTGCTTCACGAAGACAGAGGTTCTGTGATTGAGACTCTTGTCGCTCGTACATTAAGGCAAGTGGAAAGCACCCAACTGATGATTAGAGTGGTGGGTCTTTCTGCTACGCTTCCGAACTTCATGGACGTTGCAGACTTCTTGGGAGTTAATCGAAATGTTGGAATGTTCTACTTTGATCAACTGTTTCGTCCATGTCCCTTGAAGCAGGAACTTGTGGGAGTTCGTGGAAAAGCAGGATCCAGAGCTGCTCGTGAAAACATCGACAAGGTGTCTTACGAAAAGTTACTAGAGCATGTGCTGCAAGGGCTTCAAGTCATGGTGTTCGTTCATCTGAGAAAAGATACGGCCAAAACAGCAAGAACATTCATTCAAATGGCTCAGGCAAATGGAGAGCTATCAGCATTCGATGCTTCAGATACCGAGGACTACGATCGTTTCAAGCGTGATATGGGTACAAAGAACAGAAACAAGGATATGCGTGAGTTATTCCAATATGGATTCGGTGTCCATCATGCGGGTATGTTGCGGTCTGACAGAAATGTCACGGAAAAAATGTTCCTTTCTGGTGCAATCAGAGTATTGTGCTGTACCGCAACTTTGGCGTGGGGTGTCAATTTACCTGCCGCTGTCGTCATCGTGAAAGGAACGCAAGTTTACGACGCAAAACAGGGTGGTTTTGTGGATTTAGGTATCTCGGATGTCATTCAGATCTTTGGTCGTGCTGGTCGTCCACAATTCGAGAAGTTTGGTCTAGGAATCTTGTGTACATCGAGTGACCGGTTGGACCATTACATCCTGTTAATCTGTCAGCAACACCCGATCGAGTCTCGACTTCTGGCGAAACTTGTGGATAACCTCAATGCCGAGATTTCGCTAGGAACTGTCACCACGGTTGACGAAGGTGTTCAGTGGCTAGGTTACACATACATGATGGTACGCATGCGTAAGGAACCCCAAAAGTATGGTGTCAAGGCGGAGGAACTTCAAGAAGATCCGCTGCTTACTATGAGACGACGCAAGATGGTGACCGACGCCGCGCGCCGGCTTCATGGTCTTCAAATGATTGTTTTCGATGAAAACTCGGGTGCTCTTATTTCTAAAGACTTGGGACGCATTGCCTCCGACTTCTACTTGTTGAATAACTCGATAGAAGTGTTTTCGCAAATGCTCAATCCTAGAGCAACAGAAGCAGATGTCTTGGCCATGATCAGTATGAGTGCGGAGTTTGACAGCATCAAGTTCAGAGAAGAGGAAGGTGAAGAGTTAACGAAGCTTGTGGAGAACGAGACTCCATGCCAAGTTGCAGGAGAAGCGAAATCTAACCAGTGGAAGACCAATATTTTGCTCCAAGCTTTCGTTTCGCAAATCTCACTCAAAGACTCGGCTTTGATTTCGGATTGCAATTACGTTGCTCAGAACTCGGCACGTATTTGCCGTGCCTTATTCTTGATTGGTATCAACCGCAGATGGGGACATTTTCTGAAGGTTATGCTCTCGATCTGTAAGCTGATTGATAGAAGGATGTGGGCGTTTGATCATCCGTTGGCTCAATTCGACCTTCAAGAACATCTCATCAAAAACATCCGGGCTAAGAACCCGTCCATTGAGACACTCCGAGACCTCTCTGCGGGAGAACTCGGTGACTTCGTGCACAACGCAGGTGCTGGAAAGACTTTGTACCGTTTGGTTAGTCGCTTCCCTTACTTGGAGATCGACGCTGAGATGTTCCCTATCACCAGTAATGTGATTCGTATGCACGTGGTTCTTGAAGCTGACTTCGTTTGGGATGATCGTTATCACGGAAGTGCCCAGTTCTTCTGGGTTACGGTAGAAGAATCTGAAAACACTAACATCTTGCATGTCGAGAAGTTCATCTTGCGTCGGAAACTGATGAAGAGTCCACACGAACTTGATTTCATGATTCCTCTCGCCAATCCTCCGCCTGCTCAGATTGTTGTGCGTGTACTTTCTGATTCTTGGATTGGCTCCGAATCTGTGCACTCGGTGTCGTTTCAGCACCTTATCAAGCCTACGAACGACACAGTCAGAACCGATCTTTTGAGGTTGCAACCCCTCCCAGTTACTGCATTGCACAGTTCCGAGATCGAGCCAATTTACAAGCATAAGTTCAAGTACTTCAACCCTATGCAGACGATGATTTTCCACTCCCTTTACAACTCCAACTCGAACGTGTTCGTGGGATCTCCTACTGGTTCGGGTAAAACTGTTGTTGCTGAACTTGCTATCTGGCATGCCTTTCGAGAGTTTCCGGGATCCAAAGTGGTATACATTGCACCTATGAAAGCTTTGGTTCGTGAAAGAGTGGACGACTGGCGTGAGCGCATTTGCAAGAACACTAAACACAAGCTCGTGGAATTGACAGGAGATTCTTTGCCTGAGGCTAGAGAAGTACGCGAGGCCGATATTATCATCACAACTCCTGAGAAGTTCGATGGTATCTCTCGTAATTGGCAAACTAGAAAGTTTGTTCAAGAGATCTCGTTAGTGATAATGGATGAGATTCATCTTTTGGCCAGTGACAGAGGTCCTATTTTGGAAATGATTGTGAGTCGTATGAACTACATCTCTGCGCAAACCAAGAAACCTATCAGACTCTTAGGAATGTCCACTGCAGTTGCTAATGCCATCGATTTGGCGGGATGGCTTCGTGTGAAGGAGGGTTTATTTAACTTCCCCCAGTCGGTACGTCCCGTTCCACTTCAGATGTACATTGATGGGTATCCCGATAATCTAGCTTTCTGCCCTTTGATGAAGACGATGAATAAGCCAGCGTTCATGGCTATCAAACAACATTCGCCAACAAAACCTGTGTTGATTTTTGTGGCTTCTCGTCGTCAGACCAGACTTACCGCTTTGGATCTTATCCATTTATGTGGTATGGAGCTGAACCCTAGACGCTTTTTGAAGATGGATGATGCAGAGCTTCTGAGCGTTTTAGAAAATGTGAAGGATGACACTTTACGTTTGCTGTTGCAGTTTGGAATGGGTTTGCATCACGCTGGTTTGGTGGAATCTGACCGTCAAATTTCCCACAAGCTTTTTGAGGCCGGAAAGATTCAAATCTTGGTTGCAACCTCTACTTTGGCTTGGGGTGTTAACTTGCCTGCTCACTTGGTGATCATCAAGGGAACACAATTCTTTGACTCGAAAATCGAAGATTACAAGGATATGGACTTGACAGACATCCTCCAAATGATGGGAAGAGCTGGTCGTCCTGCTTTCGATACGAGTGGTATTGCAATTGTCTACACCAAAGAATCGAAGAAGGTGTTTTACAAACATTTCTTAAATATCGGATTTCCCGTGGAGTCATCATTGCACAAAGTACTCGATAACCATATCGGTGCCGAGATTGCCAGTGGAACTATTGCTTCTCGTCAACAAGCTTTGGACTTCTTGACCTGGACCTTCTTGTACCGCCGTGCACACAATAACCCTACCTATTACGGAATCGAAGATACATCATCTGTTGGTATTTCGAAGTACTTGGGTGGGTTGATTGACGATACTATCGAAAGCTTAAAGGAATCCAGATGTGTTGTGTCTGGATCTAAGGACGAGTTGATTGCTACGCCATTCTTGCAAGTTTCATCGTACTACTATCTTTCTCATAAGACCATCCGCACAGTGCTCAACAGTATCACACTGGAGTCGACCTTCAGAGACTGCTTACGTCTCTTGTGTCTCGCAACAGAATACGACGAATTGGCAACAAGACATGGTGAGGAGTTGATCAATATGGAGATGTCCCAAGCTATGCGTTACCCTGCAGAGGATCTCAATTGCGAGTTCATCTGGGACCCCCACGTGAAAGCGTATTTGTTGATCCAGGCATTCATTAGCAGAGTGGACCTTCCTATTGCCGACTATGCCCAAGATACTGTGTCGGTTCTTGACCAAGCATTACGTATTTTGCAAGCCTACATTGATGTCGCCTCGGAGCTTGGGTACCTTGAGGTGGTCTTGACTTTCATTCAACTCATGCAGTGCATCAAACAACGTATCTGGTACGACGATGATCCAGTCACAGCATTGCCTGGACTCCGTGTACATGGAATGGGACATCTGCAAATTACACTTTCGGCGCTCGGTTCCTACAGTTCTGGGCGTTTGGTTCAAACAGCCGATCGTCTTGGTGTTGATGCCACTGAACGGAAACAGTTTGTGAGGATTGCTTCTCATTTACCTGTAGGAGATTTCAAGATTGGGCAGAAGGATTCTAGTGCCTTGGATGTGGAGTTATTGCACACGAACCCTCCTTTGACCAAAGAGTTCAGGATGCACACGCCACACTTTCCAAAGGCTCAAAGAGAGTCGTGGTTCGTCATTCTTTGCGACAAGGAAAGGAAAGAGTTATTACTCATCAAGAGAGCTTCCCCAAGACTTGCGGGTAAGAAGGGAAGAGTTGCCTGCTCTTTGGAGCTATTTGATGAATTAAAGGGCAGAGAAGTGGTGGTTATGTGTATCAATGACGCCATGAAAGTTGGTTACGAAGCGGAGATCACACTTCAATAGTACATATAGCTGTATTCCAATGATATTAGTACAAATGCAATTACTCGAAGAAATCGTCTTCCTCCTCTTTCTCTTGTTCCTGAGGAGCATCGATCTCCTCGGTCTGTCCAGGCAATCTCTCATTTTCGATCTGAATGTTCTTTCCTGCCAAAACATCTTCGAAGGTGAACGGCAAACGATCGTTGTCGATGACTTCTTCCATCATTTTACGGTACTCCAGTCTTTTCTCATCGGTGATTTGCAAACCTCTTCTCACATTTTCATCCAAATCTTCCTTAGGAGCATTTGGATATAGAGAAATGTACTTTGCAGACTTGGGGAACATGATCACGTATGCGACATCAACCTGTGCGTGCTTGAGTACTTTTCTGGCCTTCTTTATATCCTTCTTGACCTCGGTCTTCTCGACTTCCTCATATGCTTTAGTAGCTTGCTTCAACTTTCTGACAGCCTTCTTTCTCTCGAAAAAACGAACCATGTGATACTTCTTGGCTCTCTCCTTGGTCTTCATATTGAAGTAGGTGTTCTTCAAGTCGATTCTCAACGCTTTCAAGGCTCTCTCTTTTTCGATTCTGATATCGGCAGGTAACGTGTCTCTCTTAAGCAAACCTTCTATACTTTTTATCTTTTTCTTAACTCTAACAGTCGATCCCAACACGCCGCTGAGATCAGTGGTTGCCCGCTCATAACGGGGATTGGCTTTAGGCATTATTGAATAATTTGAGTACTGAGATTCTCGATGAGGTCGATGGATTCAATGTACTGCATACACCGCCAGTTATACATTACTTCTTATGTGTTTTATGGAATTTGAAGGGTGATTGTACAGTATGATACTCATCTTCGATGAGCCCTTGTTTCTGTCCTTCTCTTAGATATCATAGTTTGTGAGATTTGGGCTAGTAAAGTTATCTAATCTTATCCCAACCAGAGCCGTCAGTGCAACGCTTTGGACCCATCTCACCAACTGTTCATGTTTCCAAGCGGTAACACATTACATCATCAAACAGCCGCCTTCACCATACATTGGATAGTAATAGGATATCAGATGTACGGGTGCGATAATATGAAAATCTCGATTTGAAGCTCCAGAAACTGTAATGGGAATACTAGAAAAGATCGCCCAGATCCAAGAGGAGCTCCTGCGGACGCAGAAGAACAAAGCGACGGAGTACCATATCGGTCTCTTGAAAGGAAAACTCGCCAGATATAGGAGAGAGCTTTTGGAACCACAACCAGGCCAGGGATCCTCAGGAGGCGGGCAGGGCTTTGAGATTGCAAAAGCAGGTGATGCCCGTGTGTCGCTTATTGGTTTTCCATCCGTGGGTAAGTCTTCGTTTCTTCTGAAAGTCACAAACACGAAGTCTGAAGCTGCCAACTACGAATTTACCACATTGACATCGGTTGGAGGAATTCTCGAGTACAATGGTGCAGAGGTGCAGATTGTGGATTTACCCGGTATTATAAAGGCTGCCTCTCAAGGCAAAGGTAGAGGTCGTCAGGTTATTGCTGTTTCCAGAACGTCTGACCTCATTTTGATGGTTTTGGATGCAACTAAAGGTGGTGAGCAACGACAGATCTTGGAAGGTGAGTTGGAGACTATGGGAATCCGCTTGAACAAAGAAAGGCCTAACATCCTGTTGAAATTCAAGAAGACCGGTGGTATCAAGTTGAATCTGATCACTCCTCCCAAATACTTGGACGAGAAGATGGTTTCGGCCGTTTTGAAAGACTACAAAGTGCACAACGCTGATGTGCTTGTGAGAGACGAAAACTGTACCATTGATGACTTCATTGACGTCATCAACGAGCAGCACATGTCGTACATCAAGTGTTTGTACGTATACAATAAGGTGGATGCTGTTTCGTTAGAGGAGTGCGACCGGTTGGCGCGTGAGCCAAACACAGTGGTGATTTCATGTGAAGACGAGTTGGGGATTGACGACTTGAAGGAAGAAATCTGGAGACAGCTCGGATTGATCCGCTTGTACACCAAAAGAAGAGGCATCGCACCAAACTTCGACGACCCCATGGTGGTCAGAGCAGACTCCACCATTTTGCAAGTATGCGACTCCATTCACAGAGACATGAAGAACCAGTTCAAGTACGCGTTGGTGTGGGGACTGAGTTCTAAGCATTCACCCCAGAAGTGTGGATTACAACATCCAGTGCATGATGAAGACGTGGTGCAGATAGTGACGAAGTAGATCTATAAGAGCTAATGAGGAATAGGATTGTAGTTGTACGTAACCTTCTTCACCTGCACAGCAATTCGATGTGTTTACCATTTTGGGCCGCGCATTGAATCTGATATCGAACTCCATGAATCTGCCAGAACCAGACTACGGTCCTGAGGTTTTCGAGACCTCCGACGTCGAATCGATTGACCAGTTGCCATATACGGAAAAGGAAACGGAGGACATCGATGCCGTGGCTCTAAATCCAGAAGATGCCAAAAAACACTTCGAACACGAGATCGTGGACTCGCTCGCTGTGGTGGACTTTCTGGACCTCGCGGGGCCTGGCTTCACTATGAGGAGAACCGAAGAAACGACAGAGCAGAAGCTTGCGCGTATCGCCGCGGAATTGGAGCAGATCAGAAGTCTGGAACCAGAAAAGACGGAAGTGGAAGCACTAGCTGCAGAGCTCGAAAGTCTAGCGGGGAAAAGAGAAGTCGGTTACTATGGGGCAAAACTCCGGAAAGTTTTTGAGGAATCAATGCCAGAAGAGAAATTGGGCAAGGAAAACACTAAAGATACGAGCTCCGTGTTGAAACTAGAGCTGAGGTTATCTTCGCTAGAGGACACCGTGGGCGTCTCAGATCTTGCTACAACCAGAAGTCTCCGCAATCATGTGAAGGACATGGCCAGAAGGGTAGACGTGCTCTATGATCTGGATACTGAAATGGCCAGCCTCAAAGCGGAGATCAAGAGGCTCAATAAGGAAATGGAAACGCTAAATACAAACAGACGCCTAGCAGCGCTTCTGGAAGTGGCTCCAGTGACAGCCTTCGAAGCTAAAGTCGACACGCTATATGAGAAGCTTCCAGAGTTCGAGCGCACCAACACCACTGTTCCACAAATAATTGCAAGGCTAAAGAGTCTACACCATATCCACGCGGACATGGGGTATGCGGTGAGTGCAACCAACGAGATTGACAAGACCATCCATGATTTGAGAAGTGAGCTCCAGCGTTGGGAATCCAGTCTTGACGAAGTGAACTCCGCTTTGGATAAGCACAACGAAATTTTCGAGGCTAATAAGAGAGCAGTGGAGAGCCGAATGAAAGAAATCGAGACAAGAGTGGATAAGATGAAGTGAGGCTAACGATTAAGGACGTCAGACCGCTTGGTAGTGTCTGGACACCATCTAGCTTATAGTGTGAGTTCTTCAATGACGTCAACGTCTCCCTGCTCAACTGAAGTGATGGGAGGGTCTGCATTGAATGTCATTCTACATCTGTATTTGACAGCAATTATCCAGAAAAAGGTAGCAATTTCTCAAACGTCATAAGTTCGATTTGCAGCTGATCCCTATCTTTAATTTTCACGCTTCGCCAAAGTTAGCGCCCTCAATGTTACATAACACCGCTAATGGGAAGATTGTGTAAACGGCGATGCCGCATATCGCTTACGATTTCCATTAAGTGCGCACCCGTACATCTCTTCTCGGCAAAGGTTTCCCTCGCTGTCTCCTGCCGCGACCATGAGATGAATATATAATGTGGGGGAAATTCTTCACTTTTCAATCACACCCTAATATGTTGAGAACAGTCACCACCGCCATGGCGGCGTCACGTGTCTTGAGACGTCGTATCGTCACCACCCAGTTCAGGTACGCTTCCCAATTTTCCTACGCCAAAGTGCCCGCTTTGAAAAATGAGCCCATCAAAGATTTCTCCTTCAACGACCAGAAGGATTGGGATCTTTTGCGTGCCTCCATCACCAAATTCACCGACTCTGGACCCTTGGACATTCCATTGGTCATAGGCGGAAAGCGCATCTACGACCGTCCTACGTTTGAGCAAGTCAACCCTGCCAAACATGCCCAGGTTTTGGCAAACGTCCGCCAGGCGAACGCTGAGGATATTCAGCAAGCTATTGCTGCTTCCAAGGCTGCGAAGGCAAAGTGGGCCTCTATGGCTTGGACTGACAGAGCAGCGGTGTTCTTGAAAGCTGCCGATTTGATTTCGACGAAATGCCGCCACGACATGTTGGCAGCCACAATGCTCGGACAAGGAAAGAATGTTTACCAGGCTGAGATTGACTCTGTTGCTGAGTTGATCGACTTCTTCAAGTACAACGTCAAGTACGCTGAGGAATTGTACCATGAGCAGCCTCTCGAAACCGCTCCTGGTGTGTGGAACCGTGCTGAGTACCGTCCATTGGAAGGATTTGTGTACGCTATCACCCCATTCAACTTTACCGCCATTGCAGGCAATTTGGTCGGTGCACCAGCTTTAATGGGAAACACTGTCGTGTGGAAGCCATCTAACACCGCCGTCTTGTCCAACTACGTCCTTTTAACAATTTTGGAAGAGGCAGGCTTGCCCGCAGGTGTGGTGAACTTCATTCCTGGTGACCCAGTTGCCATTTCTGATCTGCTCATCAACGACGCCGATTTTGCATCCTTGCACTTCACCGGTTCCACCGACGTTTTCAAGAAGCTCTACTCCACCATTGCATCTAACTTGGCCACTGATGTGTACAGGGACTATCCACGTGTCGTGGGTGAGACTGGTGGTAAGAACTTCCACTTAATCCACAACTCTGCCGCTTTAGACCATGCTGTGTTGTCCACGGTGCGTGGTGCCTTTGAGTTCCAGGGCCAGAAGTGCTCTGCCACATCTAGAGTGTACGTTCCCGAGTCCATGTGGCCTGAGTTCAAGGACAAGATTGTCAAGACTATTGACTCCATCACTATTGGTAACACATCTGATCTGCAGACCCTCAACAACTTCATGGGACCTGTTATTCACGAACAGTCTTTTGACAAGCTTGCCGGTGTTATTGAACAGGCCAAGACCGACCCTGAGTTGACTATCTTGGCTGGTGGTCACGTCGACAAAACTGCTGGTTTCTACGTTCAGCCTACCTTAATCGAGACTTCGAATCCCAGCCACGAGTTCTTATCTCGTGAGTTCTTTGGCCCTGTTTTGACTGCCTATGTCTACCCTGACGCCGAATACGAACTGATCATGGCAAAGATTGATGACAGCAAGTACGCATTGACTGGTTCCATTTTCGCCAGGGACCGTGAAGCTGTTCGTTTGGCCGAGGAGAAGTTGCGCTACTCGGCAGGTAACTTCTACATCAACGACAAGTCTACCGGTGCTGTTGTCGCCCAGCAGTGGTTCGGCGGAGGAAGAATGTCTGGTACCAACGACAAGGCCGGTTCCGGTAACATCTTGAACCGTTTCGTGTCGGTCCGCAGCATCAAGGAGAACTTCTACGAGTTGACAAACTTCAGGTACCCATCCAACTATAACTAGGATGGTGTGTATATTTAATCAACGGTATTTGATAACTTGCTGAAATTTAACGATACGTGCCAGGCATACGTGGAGCGGTTATTATACGTCCCAATCCACCACAGACTGAGCACATCTCCATATCCAAGAAGAACCAAACCTGTCCACTTCCTCTACACTTTCCACATATGGTACCGCCTAGTCTAGGATCGCCAGGAGATACTCTCACAGGAACTCCGCCGCTTGGCCCTGGTGGAGCCACAAAGGAGGTGCCCCACGACGTACCCAATGTCTGCACGTTCTTGTTGCGTGGTGCAAACCGCTCGAAGCAGTCTTTGCATGTCTTGTTGTTCTTGAGCTTGTGACCAGTATTGTTACACTTATCGCACATGAACCGTTTCGGGTATCGAAAGGGAAGCTTCTTGTTTGGGTTGTATGCATGGTCACGGAGGTAGAAGTTGTCCCAACAGTCCATGCATGCCTTTCCATTCCGTTCTTTGAAAGCTGTGTTCTTGCATTTTTTGCAGTGATGGCCTCCTGGATATTGGAAAGGAAGTTCATTGTTGTTGTAGGGCAGACTCGAAGATCCTGGGGCCAGCCCCGGTCTAGTAGGAAGTGGAGGAACGGAGTACTGGGTTCCATTTGATGGAGGCCGATTTGGTAATTGTGGTACAACATCTGGATGTTGCGGAGGAGGAGCTAGAAATTGCAGCTGCGGAGGGCGTTGTGAAGGTGTTGGAGCCTCGCTTATGGCCTCTTGGTAGCTTGGAGGCGGCTCCAACGGCGGGTCGTCGTATTCAGATCGAGACATGAAGAGTAGTAGTAAGATGGGAAGGCTGAGTATGGGGTAATG
Source organism: Danielia oregonensis (assembly GCA_003707785.3). Lineage (NCBI taxonomy): Eukaryota > Fungi > Ascomycota > Pichiomycetes > Serinales > Metschnikowiaceae > Danielia > Danielia oregonensis. The sequence continues at coordinate 74,961 of PPLJ03000014.1, forward strand.
ACGAATCACGTGATTCGTAGATACTAGCTATAAATAGGGAATGTTGATATGAGTTGCATGTGTATCATGGTAGAGGGGACCTTCCTTTTGGAAATTGGATATTTCCCGATTTTTGAAATGTCAAAGTTTCTCCACATGTTATTCATATTTGTTAAAGCTAAGTAAAATCGCACTGATACTACAGATATTGTGGTTTGCACCCATTTCAAAAATGTGAGTATTTCAAGAACAGTGCCACTGTGAATGTTTCTGAGCACATATCTACATGTGACTAGAAGGTACAGCCTCCATTGGAGCCACAGACATTTGTGCCTCTGCACATGTAAATCACGTGATACAGTCAAGCAATCTCGCATCCGTGCACCTCCATTACTGTTCATAACATCATGCTCTTTGATTCCACATTGTGGTTGAGCGACAGACAGAGTACGTAACAAGAGGAAGGTGGCTTTCTTACTAACCCATAGAATATGGTGTGGCCTCAACGGCCGCCGGCGTGGTGTTTTTCGTTCTTGGGATAATGACGTTTTTTGATTCGAGTCTTCTTGCTATCGGCAACATTCTCTTCGTCATCGGTGTCGTGCTTATCATCGGCCCAAGTCGTGCGATATACTTTTTTGCACGTCCCACCAAGATCAAGCCCACGCTTTTCTTTTTCGGTGGAATTCTTCTTATTTTGACTAAACACTCATTCATTGGCTTCATAGTCGAGAGCGTTGGCATCCTTTCCCTTTTCGGTGACTTCTTCGGCACAATTGTACAGTTTTTGCGGGCTATGCCCGTGATTGGGCCAATCTTGAGGCATCCTCTGGTGGAGCCCTTCATCAATCGCATTGCAAGGTTAGACACGTTACCGGTATGAGTACATTTAAGTGAGGGCTGTATATTAATGTTACTGATAGATCATAATCTGTAGGGAGTAATGTCGAGTCTTTCGGAAGCAGCCATAGAGTCCACAGTCTGCAATACGTAGTCACAAGCCTTCAAGGCGTGTACTAGGTCGTACTGCAGAGCGAACTGAGTGTCTTTGTCGCTCAAGTTGATTGCTTTAACCGACAACTTGGTGATGCGGTCATATTTGGTTAAAGCTGATGAAAATATAGGCTCACTAAACATGTTAGCTGCAGCACGGAACAGCGGAAGCCAGAGGATGGCTGGAGGTCCTGCCCCACCCAGATACTCAACAGATGTTACGCTGGAATGCACTAGTAGGCCAATATCGGCGGCTTGGCCTGGAGATGTTGGAAAGTCGATCCAGTAAACATCGTTCTGGCTATTTTGTATAGCCCTGACAGCACCTGCCACGCCATTTTCGTTCTGAACGGACATGAAGGAGACATTAGGGGACGTCAAGTAGCGCCGTAGCGAATCCACCACCACCGTTGGGTGATAGAACACCGCTAAGAAGCGCTCGACTGTGTTAACATGCGCAACGAGACGGGAGGCTTGGGCCCAACCAGGACTTTCGGGCGAGAAGCTTCTTGGGTTCTCTTTGATATGGATTGAATCCACGAAACGCACAGCGTTGCCGAGGACGCCGCCTAGTAGAGACTGCGAGAGAAACCCAAAGAATTGCATTCGTAGGTTGGACAAAGCACTCACACCGCACCATGGCCGTAGGGCAAGGTTGTTCTTATCGAAGATCTCCACAATGACTATGTGGATTGTTCTTTGGCGAAAGTAGAGGCGAATCGCTGCTGCAACGAGATAGGCCACAAATGTGGAGCGATGGGAAATCAAGAACGTCGTCATTTCGGGTGCTGTATACGGAAGCTTTTGAGTATCCAGTTGCACAATCAATGGCTATCGTAAATTAGCATGTCCTAATAGTAGGTGTTGCTTTACATCACCATCTCTGTACTGCACAAAGTACAATCAGATCTTACAAGTTCAGGAAAGAGACACGGATCAGACAGCATGGCCGTAATCCATTGTCTATGTAGAAACAAAAAGTAGTGTTGTTACTGTCAGAAAGAGATCATAACGTACCAATGTCGCTTTTGCCTTCAACAAAGTCCGTGATAGTTTAGTGGCTAGAATTACCGCTTGTCGCGCGGTAGACCGGGGTTCAATTCCCCGTCGCGGAGCTGCGCAAGTGGTTTAGTGGTAAAATCCAACTTTGCCATAGTTGGGCCCCCGGTTCGATTCCGGGCTTGCGCATATTTTTTTTGGATTTCGATCATCGCATCTCGTTTTTTCTTTACATGTCTAAAGTTAATAGAAGACAAGAGATCAAGGAAAAAGAGGCATTCCAAGCCAAATTTCAGCTTGCGCTTGCTCAGAATACCAAAACAGCTCTCAGCTGGCTACCTCAGACCAGTCAATTGGAAAATGCATCTGATAGACAAAGTTTTCTAGATCTACCTGTAGTATCCAGCGGAGGTGGACTCTACGAGCTAGAAGCGAAGGAAGACACAGCCACAGTGGGAGATTTTCTACAGACGGAGGCACCTTCAAAGAATCTCAAGCCCAATCCACGAGACGTTCGAAATGGATCCAAAGCGATGACAGCCTTGATGAACAAGATGAGAACGGATACGAGGAAGAACATCAGCGTTGAAAAGCGAACTTTCAAGCACGAGAGGAAACCTAGGCTGATTATGCTCCAAGACTTGAAGAAACCGGCTAAGAAAGAAGTGAAAAAGGAAGAAGATGAAGATGATGAAGAACAATCCAAATCGCAAGGTAGAAGTGTTAAAAAAAGCACTGGGTTGCAATTTGGAAAGAAGAAGCGGCCGTTCTAGGTTCAGCCTTCATTCACAATATTTCCCAAGGTTGCATTCCAAGTAAGGGGGATTGCTGAGTTTAGGCGATGTGCATCAACGAACCTCGATCGCAATAATCACTCAGGCATAATTTGGCGACAAAAGTCGCATGGGAGGCTAATGGTGGCCTTGGTATGGCGACAGTTTTTGGGTAATACAGAATATTTTTTGGCAATCAAGTATTGATCTATAATACATAACACGCAAAGGCACAAGTCTTCGGTCCCTTGACTGCCGGAGTATTGGGGTCGTAACAGGGCGTGGGAATAACAGTGAGCTATGAGAAGATGACCGTAGTAAGAGGTCAGAGATCGCAAGTGGCCTCGAGAACCTCAACACGTACAACTAGCGCACGTGCAGTCTATTTCTGTAGCATAACCCGGGGAACAGCAGCACGGAATGAGTTTCCGCATTATCTCCCGCGTCACTCGCAGCGGAATTCCGCCTGAACGATCGCAGGCAAATAGAGGAGATAGGCAAGGCAGCTGATAAGCGAGGTGGGGGCATGTGTCGACGGCTTGTGTTGAGAGCAGAAGACACCAACAATGGTAGGTTTCGCTTACCAGCCTTGCGTTGAAGTCTCATTCTCAGTTCACAGTAGATGTTGCATCGCTTACTGTTGCACCGCTCACTGTTGCAGCATCTTTGGTTGCGTGCTCAGTGTTCTCGTCATCGTTCTCTTCCACCTTCTGGCGTTTCGAGTCGCCAGTGTTATCGAGTAGATAGGATACCTTCGCTTTGAAAAGCGGAGTAGCAGGTTTTGGTGATGTCGTAAAGCTCCTACCTGGCATCAGCGAAGCCTCACATTGAGGCGACGAGCTTTTCGTGAGTCGTGGCAGTGTGGAGAGATACGAGTACGATCTGGGCCATGGGTGTGAAAGCGTATCTGGCTCTTCAACAATCGTAGTGACACTACGCCTTGGGCGTAACTGCGGCGAAGGGAACTCGTGTGGGCCTATGCTTTTGTCAACTAGGAGATGTGAGATTGAGCCAAATGACAGCATACGGCCCGAGGAATCAGAAGAAACAGACGATTTTCCAGAAAACACAGATGAAGACCGTGACCCAACAGAGTCCTGGGCGCGGGCACGAGCCACAGCACGGGACATTCCTGAAGCCGAGCCAGAGGCCGAACCCGACGCTGAGCCCGACGCCGAGCCCGAAGCCGAGCCCGAAGAAGACGTCGATGCCGAATGGTAGTGTAGCTCAATAAGAGAAGGCCGTATTCTGTCGTAGATCGATTTTGCACGAGGTGATGCCAGTGCAGCACTCACCAGCTCGTGCATGCGCGTAGGCACACCTGGGGGACCCTGTGGGGTGTTGCCGTTGGGCGTGATTGGTGGGGTGTGGTGATTTCGGTTGTTGAGCTCTTGGGGCTGGTAGCCAGCGTGCACCTGGCCCGGGCCGGCGGGCTTGGCAGAGAAGCCTGTGAAGGGTGCAAAGTGGCCATCGTGATGCAGCGCAAGGCTGACAAGAGGCGGAAGCTTTATGGCTTCAGGAAGAGGCAGATCCGAGGCCAGGTCGGGATTGGAGCCTGGCCCAGGCGCAAGTGGGTCGAAGAGCAACAGCGGGTGGCGGGGACGGGCCGTGCCGTCCCACGGTTTGCGGAAGTGGAGCTCCTCGTCGTCGTGGTGGGCTGTGGGCCACGCCTGGTACACGTGCAGAGGGAGCGAGCGCCTGGCAGGAGGAGGAGGCGGCAACATCATACCCATGGGGTAGTATGGGTGAGGATGGCCTTGGGGACCCTGCTGAGGCGGTTGCTGAGGCGGTTGCTGTGGCTGGGCATTTTGGTTTTGGGGATTTTGGTTCTGGGAGGTGAAAGTGGGCGTCTGTGGAGGCTGGCTGACCTGAGTGGGTGGAGCGGCGCTGGCAGGAGGCCCATTAGCGGCGGCGTTGGAATACGTCTGACCGGGAATCGGAGGCATGTGCGGCATGTGCTGCGAAGGAGGGTAGGGGGGCTGGCCAGGAACATAGTGCACGGCGTAGGGGTACTGCTGGTAGTCGTAGACGTGCGGCGGCGGCGTGGAAGTCGGAGCTTCGTTGTCCACCACCAGATTGCGCAGCAGGTTCAGCAGCAGGCGGCGCTTGATGTACACGAGCAGCAGCTCGTCGTTCTTCTTGAACTTCCCCAGCAGGTGACGGAACTCCCACACAGGCAGGTCCTTGTCGTGGGTGGCCAGCGCCAGCGGGTCCAGCACCTTGTGGAAGCCGTACATGTGGAGCTGGCGCACAAACGACGCTACATTGCCGTGCTTGAAGTAGTCCAGGAGCGCATCCGCGAACTCCTTGGACGGGTAGAGCGCGAAGGTGTTGGCGTCGTCCGCCGCCGTCCACCAGATAAGGTGAGCAAGGTCGGGGTTCGAGAGCATACCGTAAAGTTTGTGGACAAAGGCATTCTTTTTGACCGGCGGGTCGGGGTTTTTGGGAGGGGCCATGTGGGCATGTGTCGAAAGAGTGAGAGCCGATACCCTGGGCAGGGTTGAAAGAAAAACGGTGTCTAAAAATTTTTAGTTCCTAACCTGGCTTGTTTGGAATAGGCGTAGCGCGTGGGTGTGTGCAGTACACACGCAATCGCAGCGGTGCGGTGCTATGCAGGCGTCGCTACGTCTGTTCTCTAATCCGACGTCAATGCAGGTGTTCGCAGCCCTGGAGGGCGGCCTTCCTGCCGATCCCCCGAGCCGCTGTGCATATGCAAGCACGCGACCTCCATCTGCGTGGACGACGGCTGGGCGGCTTATTAGCCTCATGGAGATCGCCGTTGGGCGGGGCACAATTAGGCGGGTGTAGAGAATTTTCTTTGGGGCCTCGGCCGCGCGTGCAGCGTGCATGGAGCATGCACCCGAAGCGTGCGGGAGCGTTGGGCGAAATGCCGTATCGGGTAACTTCTGGTGGTGGTATGGTGGATGCACGGCCCGGCATGCGTGGTTTAACGCGCGAATCGGTGCTGAAGCTGCTTCGGAGCAGTTCCAGCTGTGGAGAAGATCAGCGTGAAAACGAACAATAGATCTCAGATAACGACGGGCCGATCATGTGCTAGCACGTAAGTGCTTTCGGTGCTGTTACGAATGTTCGGGCGCATGAGCGGCATTGTTCGTTTCTCGTTTCACGTTCGTCTCCGTCTCGTACTTGGCTGTGTAATTCCGCACGCAATTCCGCACCTTTTTCGCACCTACATCTTCTCGATCTCCCACGCGCAAGCGATAGACGGGAAGCTCCGAACTTGGCGGCCGTGGAACATGCCGTTACGGCTTCGTAAACCCAATTTAGGTGGCGGTGCATGCGTTTGCCAAACCGAAAATCCGTCTGGAAGACTCGCATTCGCGACTAAAGCGTGGTCTAATGGCGGTTGTTCCCCTGCATGCGGTGTGCATCCGCATACAAATTTGCAAGTGTTCATTGATGCACTAGGCAGCACCTGCCTGAATTCCAAGCTGCCACGGTGCTGGCTTGCCTGGAGATCGCCGAGAGATAAGACCCTATCTTGCGCAACTCTTTCCGGTAACGGCGGCCGCCGCGATCTCGCAGGTACGTCAAGCGTTCGGGGCGCCGGTTACGAGCCTCCGCCACGCCGTTTGTTCGCTCAGGCTATTTTTTATGGGGATCTGCGTGTGGTCAGGGTTTTGGGTGACTGTTTTTTTGCTTCCTGACGTCGCAAACGTGTGTGAGACGGTGTTTCGACCCTGTATTAAGGTTCACAATGCGCGCCATCTTTAAGTGCATCGAACTATATGCGTAGTGTGCGCGGGCATGCAACCTATACAGAGGCTTCTGCTGCAGGGTGCATACAGTATGAGATGTCGGGTGAAGAATTCTTCTTCTTCTTTTTTTTTTTTTCCCATGTTCTCTGCCCCAGGCTCTCTGCCCCAGGTTTTTTTTTTCCCGTTGCCCCCATTTTCTCTACCGCTGATCATCTCTACATCTAAAGCACGTTAAAGCAAGCACATCTAATTCAAATTTTACACTATTTTTTTTTCGCGGTGCAAATTTTCATCTGGTTTCAAAACCGTTGCATACCGTAATCACGCACGGAAGACGGTCACGTACCTGTTCCACGTACAGGCGGCTCTTCATCGAATCAGAAACGATACCGTAATCATTACTCATGCAGATCCTGATCTGCATTCACCAATGTTCTCGCCGTTATTCCCTATTCGTCAGGGGATTCGCCGATATACGGTTAGGACCGATGCACTGCCGAAGATTTGTTCGCCAGTCGGAGAAGATTATGCATGTTCAAGCAAGGTAAGGCACAGAATCCGAAATGGAAGGATCACCTGGAATTTCACGTCGGCCACACGAACGGCTCGGTGCCACGCCTAAGTCCCCGATGACTATAGCATTCCGTGACGATCGTTCCTGATCTATTGGCCGAAGATTTGCCGGCAATGTCCGCACACTTGGCGCAGACAAACCCGCAAAGAAGACGTATTCAGCACGATTAACAAAGCACCACAAAGCCGCGAGACATGGCACGCCTCGCAAATAAAACCGAGAAATGCAACATAGCTTCCATCAAACTCTATCTCTGAAACACATCCCGCAGATCCAAGCCGCGCCAAAGCCGCAATATCTGCAACCCTAGCCGTGGCATAACCCGTCATGCCGTAAGCCTCACCAATTCCGGCGGCCGCTACAACTTTGCACAAATAATGTAGATTATCAACAGAGGTCTTTGTTACGTTCTCTCAACAACAACCGGCCCGACAAGAGGTCTCCTACCTCGGCAAGCCTCGTCCAGTGGATGGTCTTGCCCTTTCTCAATGCGATGTCGGTGTCCGTCGCATACAAGTCCGTGATGTCCGAGAACGTCACCTGCGCACCTTGGATGCCGATCACCACCGACGATCTCTCTTCGCGGTTCAACAACTGGATGATCTTGATGTTGTTCACAGCGTGGTGGAGCGAGTTGTGGTGAACCGTTGCGAATACTCGTTTGCTCCATTCTTCGATGTATTGCACAGACTGCACTGCAAACCGCACGGCGTACACTCTGTCCATCGAGCTGGGCGTGTAACCCTGTTGCACATGCCCTGGAATAGCCGTTCTCGTCTCAAACCTGCCCTTGCCGTCTTCACGGAAGATGTCTGCCAAGAGCTCCGTAGTGTAAACGGGGGAGGCATGCTCGTTTCTGATGAGTATCTTTCCGTTTTTGTCTTCGCCTCGGTCGCCTTTGAACACATCTTGCAACAAGGCCGTGTCTTCGCGGATGCTCTTGAGTGTGATTTTCAGCTCAGGCGTATACACTGCCATGGCTCCGGTGACAAGACCGGCGTAGCACGCAACGTAGCCCGTATTTCCACCTTGCACTTCCACCACAAACACTCTTCTTCTTGTCGCAGACGCCGATTGCTTGACGGCATCACAGTAGTTGACCAACTGATTCAAGCACGTGTCCAGTCCCAAAGAGTACTCGGAACCCGGCACATTGTTCGACACTGTGGCGGGGATGACCACCTTGGGAATGTTGAAAATGGGATATTCGTGCTTGCGCAGCTCTAACTCGTGTAATGCGGTAAAGGCTTCAAACCCACCAACAATCAACAATCCATTCAATTGGTATCTTTGCATGTAATATGCCACGTTACCAAAATTCTCGCTAGGCAACGACCGGTTGGTGCCGATCTCTGAGCCTCCCTTGTTGTGCCATCCATCCACATCCATCCAGGACAACTCTTTCAAGTTACCCTCATGAATCAAGCCTGAGAATCCATTCTGCACAGCATAGAGCTTGTGTCCCTTCGACAAACAATACAACGCTGCAGCACGCGTAGTGGCGTTGAGGGCAGACAGCGATGCACCGACGTGCACTATGGCAATGTGTAACCGCTCTGTCTCGGGTAAGAGATGCGATCCATCGTCATGAAGCGTGGTCAGCAAATACGTCTCGTACGCCGACGCAAATGTGGTGTCTCTCAAGCTCATGGCCTTGTCAAAGTCCTTAGCCTCAATGGCCTCAGCGACCATTTTGGTAAGCTTCACGGCCTCCACCAATGGCTGACGCACTAAGTGGTTCTCCAAGATTCCGATCATCGGAGAAGGTGTCTCGGGCGTGCTTTCTAAAACAGCACGCACAGCCTCCACACCTTGTAAAGTGGCCAACATACGATCGTACGCGACGGCTGTACCACCACGCTGCACGTGGCCCAATGTAGTGATTCTCGTGTCCAAACCCAACTCCACAAGCACATCCTTCACCTGCTCAGAAGAGATGGGATGCAACTCGTCATCAATGGCTCCCTCAGCCACAATGACTGTGGTGTTACGCTTTCCGTAACTACGATGGCGCGAGCAGACTTCCTTGAGCTCATCTTGCCATTTTCCATGCTTGGGTGGTCTTTCCGGTATGAAAATGAAGTCAGCACCCGTAGAAAGTCCCGACATCAATCCCAACCAGCCACAGTGGCGACCCATAACCTCCACCACGAAAGCACGCAGATGAGACGCAGCAGTAGCGTCGATGTAGTCGACCATCTCGGAGATTCTCTCCAACGAGGAGTAGCATCCGATGGTGGCATCGGTGCACGCCATGTCGTTATCAATAGATCCAACCAATCCGACAATCGTCAATTGGCGGTAAGGTTCGACTTCTTTGTGAGTCAAACGACCAGTGGAGACCAACTCGTCAATCAACGAGGGCCATTCCTCTCTGAAAAGATCAGCACCTGTCAAAGAGCCGTCACCGCCACAGACTATGAGTGCATCAATGCCATTCACCACCATGTTGTAGGCACCGTCCAACCGGCCCGATCTTTCACGGAACTTGGCACATCTGGCAGTTCCGATGTTGGTACCACCAAAGGAAAGGAAACCTCTAACATCGCCCCATTCCATCTTGCGCAACAAGTCTCCACCGCGTACCAAGCCCTCGTAGCCTTCGTACACGGCGTACATGTCACACCCATAATAGATACCAGCACGAACAACAGCACGAACTGCTGGGTTCATACCTTGCGAGTCACCACCAGATGTCATGACTCCGATCTTCTTCTTCTTTTTGGTCTTTTCAGCTTCCGGGAGAGCCTCCGTGGCAGGCTGATCGTCGTTCAATGCCGAGATAAGCTCTGCCGTCCGGAAATCAAGATAGTCTTGTGGAGAAGAGAAGGTTTTGCCGTCCAATTCAGAGGCATGACCACAGAACTTCAAGAGATTTCCTAGCGGGTCTTTAGTAATGATTTTGTCGTCAAGAGCCTCAAAAGGTGTTTTCAGATTGTTGAGAACCTCTATGACCTTGGTCAAATTCGTCGAAAAGAAGTCCAACGATTGCGGCGCATTGGCACACGACTCCAACGACGAGAGCCTGAGCTTGAGAATCGTCAGCAGCCCCAATGGCGCAGTGCCGTCTCCATTATAGAACGGCAACTCCTGCCACGGCACAACGTTGCCAGCAGCGTCGATGTTCTGCAAGGGGAACGACTCAACCCACACCTCCTTAAGCGAATCGTTGGATACACCTAGATGCAACAGCGGGTTGTTGGCAGCCGAAGCGGTGCCGTTGCTCGAAATCTTGGAATAGCTTTTAACTAAGCGAAAACCCAATTTGTGGTAGAACCCCGCCGTGGCGGAGTATTTGGCTGCATCAGCCGTGACGAACGATATGAAACTGACTCCGTCAACACCCATTGTGGAAAGAGATAGGTGCGCCGGAATTGGAGGGTTGATATGGGCCGGGTATGTGCAGGGCTCTCCATCAGGCGACCGCTCGGACTTTTCGAGGCCGACAGCTGATGTACATTGGTGCACTAAGATTCCGAATTTCCCCGAGTTGGCATACACTAGCTAACTGGAGATAAGTAGTATGGACAGCATTTAGGGGCCACTAAATCGAAATCGAATATGTGGGGAAGATATAACAGTATGTTTGATGGTGACAAGCCAATCCTGTAGAGCACGTGGCTTAAGGAGTGTGACGGACCAGTAGGGTGGATGAGCGAGGAGGTCTGGGCGCCAGAGAATTCTGGTTAGGCTTGAAGCAACTTCACAGCTATAAACCTATACACTATGTATCATAAACCATAGATCGGAAGTTTCCGAGAGGAGATTGAAGTTCGGAATCACCATCACTTCAAGGCTCACCTTATGAATAGACCAACGACTCCGAGTCTGTTCACCAGAAGAACTGAGCAATGGCAATCATGACAGCAGTTGCACTCACACCGAAAACTGAACTCCGGGACGGGACATGACCGTTTTCCCACTGAGACCACACATCTTCTTCGTCCAATTGAGCTCCAACTTCTGACTTCAGCCCATTGTAAACTTTTACCGGAACACTCTTGGAGTAGACGTACTCCAGTCCCACAGAGTAGTCGGCCACTTTCACCCGACGTATCGTCGTGAGGAATGGTAACTTGCTGTAGTCTGTTTCTCCACCAGCCCATTCGATGGTGCCCGGGTGGTTATCGTGGTCCCCACCTGCCCACAAACTGAGAACCACCTTCATTGGCGAACAGGGGAATCCATGGGGATTATCGCTAGACAACGTGCGTACAGCAACACCATCCAAAAACCACACAATTGCATCTCGTTTCCATTCCAAGCCGTAGGTATGGGAGTTGGTTGTGCTGAAGTAGTCATGGTACTCGCCGCGGTCGTAGGTGGTAGTGTTTCCCTTGACGAAGAAGTTGGTGGCGTAGTTGACTCGATTACCTCCGAAGACCTCTGCAACGTCGATCTCGTCCAAGTCGTCACTTTGCAAGTACAAAGACGAGATTATTCCACTTCCTGACGATGCCTCGATCTCTGCTTCCACCTTCCCATACAAAATGTAAGTGTTAGAAGTTAGCAGCGGGTTATCAAAGCGACTGAAAATGCTCAAGCGGGCACCTGACTCTCCGTACTCCACCTGAGGAAGATTCATTGACGCTGTGAAGTACGGAGACGAAGCAGGAAATAATTCTTCCACTTCTTTCGCCAACGCTCGGTTTCTCGCCAAACACGGCTGAAGTGAAGGATTGCAAGGCTTTGCCAAACAGACGGAGGCGAATATAACACCAAAGTAAAGAAGCATAGTGATCTCTATTTGCACCCAAAGTCACGTGTCGTAACATCGAAACTTCACAAAGTGATCTGACACCATGGATTCAGAATACACAGAGGCACACCGGTTGCTTCTAACGTATGTTCGAGCGGTTCGGGCAATTCAAGCAGATGTCCTTGCCTCCAAGTTTCAGCTAATGACGGAGGAACTACAGCTTCCAAACCAGCCTGTTCTTCGAGAATACATCGCCACTATCAACTTCAATCTTGAGAGATATGGCTTCAGGATAGACGCAGCACGCGACCAGGCGTCGGGTGATCTACAATATGTGTTTGTGAACACGCGATTTGATGATGTGATCCAGAATTGTACGCCATACTCACCTCCAGAGCTCGATGCGATCAAGCAATTGGTGGATTCCATCGTGGAGGAAACCAAATACGCCTTCTGTGTACCGTACGGGAATGCTAAGCAGCATATAGGCGGAGTATTGAAGCAAAGGGCTTCCGATGCGGCCTTCTTTTTGACTAAATTGATCGATGATGGATGGATCGAGGTCACAAGCCACAACCGCGTGGTTCTCTCTGCTTTGGCACTTGCTGAGCTCAAGCTGTACTTGACCGATCGATTCGGTGTCATGACAGCAGACGATAACCTGGGAAAATTGTTGATTTGCCAAATATGTGGAGACTTGGTCACATTGGGTTCAAAATGCCCACAACCTGATTGTCCTAGCGCGTTTCATCGTAAATGCTTTGCGGTGAGCACGAGAAACGGGGGCGTGTGCCCAAACATGAGATGTGGGGGTGAATTGACGGGAATGGTTGACGTTGGAGCCGAACCTTAGCTATACAAAAGCTCGTGCATTTATTGATACGCTTTACCAAACCACTAGATGGTTGATAGACTGCATCCTTCCTAGGCTTCTGATACAATATTACATTTTAATTCAATGCAACTCTCCTTCGAACGGCCTGTACTACCTGCTGTATTATGTGTTGCCCTGCAAACACAAGTAATAAGATGAGGAGTGTCGTCACAGCGATGGGTAATCACTCAAATTCGTCTAAGTATGCTCCCTCAACCTCATCTACTAAATCCCACATCCACTCCTCCACTACCCGGTCAGTATAACGATCACTAAGTGGAAGTGCATCTTCTGGGATTGGATACTTGAAATCAGGGCCGGCGTTGAGCCCTACCACTCCGTTTTGAAAGACAGACATCATGGGGTAATAACCTAATGAGCCATCGTCGGTGTTGCGGTATGCAACATTCTGCAACTGTTTAGTGTTGGCGTCTGTATCGTCATCCATGCTCAAAGGAAGAAAAGAATACAAATCCTCAAACATTGTACCAGCACATTGGCCATTTTTGAACACAACCACTCTGGATTTGGGGATCTCAGGAACGCTGGGTTTTGAGCTGGATTTCTCCAACACGGCTTTTTCTCCGAACACAGTGACAGGGTTGAGTAAATGGTCCATCTGTTTGGTGGGCGTGTACTCAAACTGCTCGTAGTACAAAGCGTTCTTGTACTTGATAGGAACCTGGTCTCTCACCACATTGTTGTGAAGATTAAGCTTGCGCTCTTCATCATCAGCAGAACGATTCGTTCTTCTTTTCTTTCGTATCTGATTTTGTGCCTCTTTGAGTTGCATGTGGGATCTTTGCTCTGAGAGCGATGGAAGATCAACCAAAAAACCAATGGTGTCACCAGAGCCGAAACCTTCCATGAAGTTCTTTGGCCTGCTCAATGTTATTTTCTGCCCATTCAAGTCACGAAGACCGTATCCATATCCATCAAAACCTACAGGGGCATCGATGGCAGCTTCTTTTCTTGCAATTCCGATACGAACATGGCTTTTGTCGCCGCCATTGTTTGCGTTGATGATGTTATACTCGAAGTAGTACTTTCCTTCACGAATTCCAACGTTACTGCGTACTGATAACCAGCCGTCGCTTGTTGTAACAGCCGACATGTCTTGAGAACAGGCAACACCTGGCAGTCGGTCGAAGTAGGACGCTCTCACACCGAATGGCGCCCAATCACATGTCAGGTACAAGTTAGCATCCATGTATCCATTGGCCCGACATGGCTTGTACTTGTAGCCTCTTCTGTTGAGTGGAAGTTCGTCAAATTGATAAAATTCCATGCCTGCCACCGTGAGTGGTTGAGTTTTCGCAGGTTCGGCGTCGTTGCTTTCAACAACAAACATCGTTGGTTTGAGACGTGGATGCACGACCACATTGGCTTCCTTTTGCTTGATTTGCAGGGCAGTTAGTTCAGTCTTAGCTTTCAGTCGCGTGGTGGTTCCATTGTCCTTTTCCTTGGCTGCAGGCGCCGCTTGGAGTAATGTGACGGGAGTGGGAGTTGGAAGCTTCACTACAGGCGTCTCAATTAAGGGCGCAGCTGCTGTTGTGGTTGGATCCATGAAGTACAAAGGTTTTGATGTTGTTGATTATGGTGTGCATATAAGTGGATGCAAACCACTTTGTTTCTATAGTAGCAGGGGAAGTATAAGGGAGGTATTATGAAGCCACGCGAACACTGACTACTGGTGAGTTAATCCACACTGCAAAATTTGCACGGGCAGAAACACAATATAGGATGCGAATGTGCTGTGGACATAATGCTTCGACCGCTTGGGAACAATTCAGGAACGCAAAGCTATGATTGAAGGTTAGGCACTGAAAGATTTGCGCTGTCTCGGGCAACGGGCATTCATGCCCGCCCTTCTGGAAGAATTTGATGGTTATGTACATTCCCATACTATTATTTAGGTCGAGTGGTTAAAGTTGCCTCGTATCGAGATTCTGCATTAGGATCAGTAATATTAAAGAACCCGCGGCATGCCCGGAATATGCCACAGTTGAGAATTAAACCAAGGCCCGAGGGCCTACGCATAATACGCATGCCCGTCGCTTAAGATTTCTTTAGTCCGATTTTCAGGAAGAATGAAGATTTCTTCTTCTTCAATTTCTCGTCTGCCAGAGCCGAACTTACCAGCCCACGAGATAGAGTCTTCTTAAGTTTCTTATCATTGATCAACCGTTCGTTCTTTTTCTCTTCTTCTTCGCTGTAGGAGATTAAGCTTTTCACCTTGTATACGTTGCCCGCTCCTCCATTTGAATTCGTGCGTGCAGCTACAACTGAACCGTTTCGGCTCTGGCTGCTTGACAGGTATGCCTGATGCACTTTGCTACCCAAAAGGTCGGAGCTGAGCTTTTCGATGTTATCGTTGGTTATGATGCCGATGTAGAGGCGCAGTTGTGCCAAGGAATTGTCAGAGACACAAGCCGCCATTTCTGCAAAACGGGTTATCGATTGGCTTGCAGATAATTCATCCATCTTCTGCTTGATATTGTCATCCAGAGTAGCAGAGCCAGAGTCGAGATTGCCGGAAAAGGACTCAATTGAAGCCTCCGATGTAGCCAGATTCTTGCGTGGAGGTTGAGCGTCTAGAATGCTTTTCTGGGGATTGGGGATGTCATCAGAGAACGTCACCAAAACCAGCTGCTTGGGCACAATGCGGTGGTGGAACTTGGTGGAATTTCCCACAAAAATCACAGGCACAGTAGAATACTTAACCAAGTATGACGAGAGCTTGATGAGGAAGTGGCTCGCCTCTGCATCTGCAGCGGCCAGCGCCAGTTGCAGAGGTAACTTGACAAGAGAGGTTGAAGCTGAAGTGGAAGCCAGTTGCTTGCTGCGACGAATTGGGTACTTGAAGTTGAGATTCGTCAGCTTGTTTCCTAACACCACCAATGTAGGCATATACTGCTTGTAGAGGTGTGACATCATGAACTTAGTGCCTGTGGGGCGAGGCTTTTTGGAAAGTGTCATGGGGTCAGCTGGGGAAACGTCAATCACGAATTCAACCGTAATCTTAAGTCGGAGGGTAGGGTCTGGCAAGTTCTCCATGATGTACGCAAGTAGGGCATCACACTTCTGGTAGAGCTTGTCGTCCGACCTCTTCTTGTTGCCAAAGTACTTTAGCGGAATTAAAGCAGCAACCACGAGATAATCACCATCTTGCAAGAAGACTGGAGCGTCCACCAGCTTGTCTGTCAAAAGAAGCCAGTCCAAAGTGTTCCACGAGTGCTTCCTCCCCGAAACCACCGTCAACAACGTTCTAGTGGTCAAAAGATTGTGGTCAAAATCACAATGCTTCATTGTCAATGAAATCAGCTGGTAGTTGTTTTCGTTCAGCGAAGGGTAGATGATCTGCTTCGCGCCGGAAGTGCCAGGAGCCGAGTTCGAGGCTCGCCGGGACGAAGGGAGGTAGAACGTCTGTTTGGAGTCAAACTTGAAGTTGTCCAAATTGGATGTCTTTGGCTTGGCAAACTGAGGGTCTAGTGCCATGAGCTCCTCAGGAGTCATGTCCAGGTACAGCTTGCGGCGGGCCAGAGGCATCGGCTTCTCGTCACCGTCCGAATCTTCTTCGGAGTCCTCCACAGCTCCCTCTGGGTTGATCACCCTGGCCAACTCCAGCCGCGGAACCAGCTCGGGCGGGAAGAGAGCCATGTCATTCAAATCACCATGGTAGCTCACGCCAGGGAGCAACGAATGCTGGAGATTGTGCTGGAGCTGAGCCGCACTCAATGTGTTCTTCAAGATCAGCTTCAGGGGCGGGTCTGGGAGCCGAAGACGCTTCCGGGGCCCAAGTGTGTAGTTGCCAAACATCTTGGACACCTCTAGGTCCTGTGTTTGCGGAGCCGGCTCGTCCATCGAGTACAGGTAGAACTTGGACGCAGGGTCCTCGTCCGCCTGGAGGTTGTTGAACAGCACTCTTCGTGAGTAGCGTGTGACGACTTCCATGTGGTACGAAACAGCCGTATGTGGGGCAGAATAGCCTAGTGGGGTGATGGGTCGCAATCAGGTGACTACGCGGTCAAATACAACCAAAAGTGGGCAGCAAGGCTATGTTACCAGGAAGAAGGATAGTAGCCAAGATAAATACTAGATACGAAACTCGGCTCGTGGCATCACTCTATGGGGAAAGTCTGGGCGCCTGCATACGGCACAGGGCCCGATCACGTTCTGTGCGCAGTGGGGTACGCAATCTACTTCTTTGCTGCTGTATACAAGTAGCACACGCCCTTGGCGCCAGCTGAGAGCCACGTGAGGCAGCCGCGGGGAGAATGACGTCCTGCACACAGGCCCGATATCTTGTCTCGTGCTTGGGAGGAGGCGCAATTGTCCAGCCAAGGTGTCTTTTAAGGCTGCGGCGGTATTCTTCCATGCGTCGCGAGTGCGCATTCCGGGTTTAGATGGCTCAGTTGAGACAGAATGTCTCCGCATTCGGAACGCCGCATACCCTCTCCCGTTTGGGGGTAATGTTCGCCTGTTAGAGCAAGACTACGCAACGCTTTGTGGCACAGGGCCTGAAACTCGCAAGCCAGATCTGCCTTCACCGGTATGTGCTGCATGCAGGACTAATGACATTGGGCCCGCGTTTACAGGTTCAAATTACTTTGCTCCATCACAATGACTTCTGACGATTGGTTTTCCCCCGTGCCTGTCGACACGTTCGTCGAGCTTAACAAGGTTCAGATAGCTGATCCTGCACCCGAGAAATGTCCCGTTTCGGAGCCTGTTGGTGGATTGGAGGTGAGATGCGGTCCTATTTTGCGTCTTTGCGGTTCCTTGGAGGACCTGGTCAACTACCGGGCCTCTATCATGCTTGTTGTGGCGGGTGCTGAGCCTCGTATCACGTACCAAGTTGGCCCGAGCGACAAGAGCTCCCAAGGTCTGGTGGAAGACGGTGAGTTCCCCAGAGTCAAGTACTTCGAGACTGGGGAGTTGAGCTTCTGGCGCTTTGAGATTTCGCTCAAGCAGACGCCATATGAGCAGCGTGTCAGATACTCGATCAACGGCCAGGTGGACGCCGCACACCTGTTTTTTGTTCCTGCTCTTTCAGCTTCCATGAATGTTGTTTCCTTCTCGTGTAATGGCTTTTCGTTGGCCACCGACACTTCTGAGTACAAGCTGTCCCTTTGGCTTGATGTCTTGCGTAAACATGCCACCAACCACTACCATGTGATGCTTGGAGGAGGAGACCAAATTTATTGTGATGCAATTAAGATCCATTGCGAGAGTCTCAAGCCTTGGCTCGAGACCTCCAGCGAGCATGAGAAGCGCAGCACGGAGGTCTCTCCCCAGATGCAACAGGAGTTTGACGACTACTACCTCAACGCCTACCTTCTGTGGTTTGGCAAAGGTTTCTGGAAGGGTAAGAATGGTTCCACTTTGCAGACGTGTTTCCCGCTTGCAATGGCCCAGATTCCGCTGGTCAACCTTTTTGATGACCACGATATCATCGATGGCTTCGGCTCCTACAAGGATAAGACTATGGGTCAACCTGTGTTCTCGGCCATCGGTAACACGGCCTACAAGTACTACATGCTTTTCCAACAGCAGGTGCTGGTAGATGAGCCTGCGCATCTCAAGGACCCTCTGTGGATTCTCGGAAAGAAGCCAGGTGCATTCATCAAGCAGCCCAGTCACTCGATCTACATGCGCTTAGGAAAAGACATCTCTGTTTTGGGTTTGGACTGCCGCACTGAGCGCAGACTTTCCGAGATCATCACTGAACTGACATACAAAGAGGTCTTCCTGCGTGTTCAGTCGGAACTTGACCGTAGTCCTGACACCAAGCACCTCTTGGTGATGATGGGTGTTCCCATTTTGTATCCTCGTTTGGTGTGGCTCGAGAAGCTCTTGACTCTGACTATTCTCAGACCCATTCGTGGATTGGCCGCACGTGGAATCCTCAGCAAGGGTTTGGTCAATGAGTTCGACGGAGGCGTCGAAGTCTTGGATGACTTGAACGATCATTGGTGCCTGAAGGGCCACAAGCGTGAGCGTAACCTCTTGCTTAAGAACTTGACGGACATTGGTGCCAGAAACGGCGTCAGAATCACTATCTTATCGGGAGATGTGCATTTGTGCTGCTTTGGTAGACTTAAGACCAAGATGCACCATCATCCACATGCGCATCTTTTGACAGATGCCGTGGCAGAAAACAAGGACGTCACTGACTCCCCTGAAAATGATCCTAGATTGATGTTCAACGTGGTGTCTTCTGCCATCATCAATGCTCCTCCTCCTGATGCAATGGCAGGATTGCTTAACAGACGTTCCAAAATTCACCACTACGATCGTTATACTGACGAGGATGTTGTCCCCATCTTTACGTCGAACCCTGATGGATCTGAGAGAGAGAACCAGCAGTTTTTGAACAAGAGAAACTGGAGTGATCTTATCTTAGTTAACCAGTCGGAGTACAAAGACGACATTGGAACGTCCAGGTTCCCAAGCTCGAAATTCTCACACGACATCAAGGCCATGGAGGCAAGGGAAGTCAGCGACCGGTACACGAAGTACCCATTGTTTCCTGAATCTCTTGTTGCAACCTTACACGTGGAGGCAGACGGAAATGACCCAGAGGCTACTACAGCATCGTACGAGGTGATCATCCCCGATTTGCAGGGCAAGTACCAGTTGGAAAAGACTGAGGTCAAGCACTTGTAGTGCGTAATAATTGTCTTAATATGATTTGATTTATTTAACTGCAGTTCGTAGTTCTTTCTATGTATGAGCGGCTAAGGAAGCATCGATTCTTATTGTCTTCTTGTGGAATATAGTTGAATAACTGGTTTTCTGTTCTAGACCGCATACAATGATCTATACAATAGAGAATACCGTACAATAGAGAAAACATTTCCCCTATCTATTGTCCTCCGAGGGATATCATTGGCGCGCTGGCGAGAATTGCACAAGCTGAAACTAATCGAAGAAAAGACTGTGGGGTAGGAATGTCGGCAAAAAGTGTTGTAATGATGTATCTACAGGATTGCACCAGCACAATGGCCTAGTTGCCCTTTTACACTTTATCATGCTTTGCATGTCATGTGAGTTCACTACGGTCTCTTTAAAAGCGAGTCATTTACGAGTCAGATCTGTGGTAAATTGTGTTGTCGTCGATAGTAAGTTGAAGAGATTTAGTACAACCTTATGTCCTCTTCCGGGCATGCCGAGGACCGCGGTCAAATCGGCCAAGGAAGCCTGAACACCCCTCATGGAATTTATTCAACATGAAATCAGAGATAGTGCTCTTTCCGGCAGCCCGCATCTTTCGGCGCAGATCTTTCTCAACTCAATCGGTTTTAAGCCTGTGAAGAAAAAAATCACCTCAAGGGCGCAAGCTCGCAGAAAAGGTAACTCCAAGCGGTTTTATACGAATAAAAGCAGCAAATTGAAAACAAAAATATTATTCAGCATCTACTAAAGCACGGTCCAGCCCCAAAGAGCTCAAAATCGTAGCCTCTATTCTTTCTCGACGCATCCCTGCACACGAGGCTTATCAGTCCAATAAAACCCCGAGTCGTCTGCAGTACCATATCACCTTATCTCAACTACTTTTCATAGTAAACACCAATGACCAACGACGGGCCCCCTAGGAAGAAGCGGCCATCTAGCAGCTTGCTAGGTATATCGAGGTCGATAGCAGCGTGTCAGAGATGCCGGGTGAAAAAAATCAAGTGCGACCAGAACTTTCCCAAGTGCACAAAGTGTGCTAAGGCTGGACACGAATGTGTGGGCATTGACCCCTCTACGGGTAGAGAGGTGCCACGGTCGTACGTGTATCATTTGGAGGAGAAGGTGAATTACTTGGAGAGCAAGTTGAAGATGCATGGCATCGACCCGGACGTGGATAGTCCGCACGCCACGAAGCTCGATCCGGAGGACTTGCCCATCTTGCCGCTGTCGGTCATTATAACGGAGGAGCCTGTAAAACCTTCGCAGCATTACTTGGGCGCGTCGCTGGGTGTCACTTTCGCCAAATTGATGGTTACAGCAGTCAAGATGAACAAACTGCTTCAACCATTACGACAAGATCCCCTGGAACTGACAGCAGAACAACAGGACGTGCGAGCAGCTGTTTTGCCGCCCAAACTGACGGCTCAAGAATTCATAAGGATCTTTTTCTCTCAGTCCAATCCTCAACTACCTGTTTTGCATCGTGAGCATTTCCTACAAAGAGTGTTTGCTCCCATATACGGTAAATGGGATGAGCGTATCCCTCTTGCGTCATCGTACTCTGCTATCAACACCTGGTACATCGAACACGTGCCACCAGAAGAAGAGACGTGGTTCTTTCAGTATAAAAAAATTCTCACTACGGAGTTGGCACGGGATCCAAATGATACAGCTGCTGATGTTGCCGATAGAATCGAGGTGCCTGCTGAATTCCACCTCCCTCTCTATTTCCTCAACATTATTTTTGCTATCAGTTCGTCGGTGAACCACCTTCAGTACCTCAATTCTATCAGTGATCTGTTCAAGGCGGCTGCTCTCAAATTCATTGATGCAACGTATGCTACCAGTGATCCGCTTGAACAGCTTGAATCCGTGCTTCTCTTGCTGCTTTACTCCGTCATGCGTCCTAGTGTGCCGGGAGTATGGTATGTGTTGGGAACGGCTCTTCGCATATGTGTTGATTTGGGGCTTCACAATGACGGATTTGCCAGAACACAAAAGTTCGACAGCTTCACAAAAGACAGGCGCCGCCGCCTCTTTTGGTGCACATATCTGTTGGACCGCCAAATCTGTTTTTATTTAGGAAGACCCGTTGGAATTCCCGAAGACTCTATTACCACACGCTTACCTTCGGAGCTTGATGATGCATTTTTGATTCCAGGAGACTCTACTGAAGACTATTCGGACAACGGGGGAGGTATGCCGACTTACAAAGCGGTTTCCCTTTCGTTCTTCCGCATACGTCAGATCCAACTGGAGGTACAGCACATATTGTACGAGAACGGAGAGCTCCCCCGCCGGTTTGAGTCCTTGGCACAGTGGAGAAGACATATCTCACATGAACTAGATCTCTGGAGAGACGCTACACCAAAAACCGCACGGAAAATGAACTGTGACTTCAACACGGAGTTCTTCACATTGAACTATAATCACACTCTTTTGCTGATCAACGGTCTTCTGCCTAAGACATTCAAACTTTCGCCTGATGCATACCACAAAGTATCGGAGGCGCTGAAAAATCTTATGACCTGCTACAGCCATCTCTATCAAAAAAAGGCAATCAACTACACATGGGCTGCTGTACACAACTTGTTCATGGCAGGCACGTCCTACTTATTTGCATTGTATAACTCCGCTGATATTCGCAGGGTTAACAGTCTACATGAAGTCAAAAAGATCACCGAAGAATGTATTTCGGTACTCACACTGCTTCTTCCCTCATGCGACGCAGCTAAGAGCTGTAGAGACACTTTCAAAGTCCTCACAGCAGCAGTCTTGAAACTTCGTTATAACGAGGAGGTTGAAGGTACCACGTTTGGTATTGTGAACCCTCCGAGTGCAGTCAAAGAACTGTTAGATGGCCGTGTGAACGGCAATCTAGCTAACTTGGTCGAAGGGTTAGCCGAGGGAGGTGAAGAGCCAAACTATGAACTGCCTCGGTTTGAGTGGATATCTCGAAAGAGCAGTTCGAGTCTTGGAGAGTTGGAAGATCCGCCTGTATTCCAAGACATTGGCTTGGACAGCTTCTTCGTTCAACTCGAGAACCTTTCACCTGTGTCGTCAGTGCGTGATGCAAGCGAAGTCTCGTCGGCTGTTGGAATGACTCTCAACGTGACAGAGGGTCAAGAAGAGCAAAAAGTCCCTTCAAGGGACGGCAAAAGGGTGTTTGAGCTCATTCAGCAAATGCCCACAGAATCCATTTGGGACCAGTTTTTCACAACCCCTAAGACGGTGAGTGTGAAACCGGAACCAATGACACCAGTAGTGAAACTGGAAGACGCTTAATGTTGGTATGAACATGTCGGCATCTTGTAATAATTAATAATGTATGAAAAATGCTTCCACTATGACTTCAGCGATTATGTCATAGCCGCATTTTCACAAGTCACGAAGGTTAGACATTTCGGCAAGAACTTCGGCACCTCCAGAGAGTAGTTCTTGTCCATTCACCGCACTGCATTCCACTGCAGTGACACATTCTCCATCGTAGAAACCCCACACACTGACGATTGCACCTGGATCTGTGTGAGCCGCTCGTAGGGACTCCATCACCTGGCTGGTATCCACTGCCACTATGGACTCAGACGCCTGAGACAAGTCATCATCTAGAGTGATTTGCGTGTAGAGCTGCGGGAGATTGGGAATTCGAGAAAGATGCAATTGCGCAGCCTGGATGTCGTACTTCTGCACTTGCGCAATAAGACGAATCTTCTTCGGTCGAGCAGACGATGCTCGGGGGTACTGAAGCGGTAGGAGAGCGGGATCTAGAATGAGTCTTGTCATTATAGATGATGTGATACAGCTGTATACCGGGACGACTGCTATAGTTGAGGTATTGGACAGTCCGATCTGGAATTGGGCCACAAACAATGGCACCGAAAGTGCTTAATGAGAGTACTCAGCAGGGGGTGAAGTAAGATCAGTAGTACGCGATTTACTTGAGTTTCGCAATCTGATAACTCAGCGCAAAAAGTAGCTACGAAAGTCCGATTTCCTCCAAATTGAAAAGCTATCCTCTCCAGAGAAGTAAGCTGAGGCTTCTACCATTTCGTATCCGCCATCTACTCATCAACCCTAGTTAATCTTATACACTCTCTTCTTACTTGGTATCCAACCTGCACACCTACGCGCATCAAATCACTAACACCTTCATCTAGCTACTTATGGAGATCGTGAACGAGAACCTTGTCTTGACGCAAGCAACGCGTCCGGTGGTGGAGTACTCTACCTTTCCTAAACAAGATGAGTTTTCCCTTCAGGACAAGCAAAGAAAGTACCTGCGTCAGTTTTTCGCAATGTACCAACATCGTCTAGCATTGCTCAAGCCACGCGTCGATGAAGAGGCATTTGCCAAGTGGGGAGACGATACGCGCCGTGTGGATGGCCAGAAGATACAGCACAAGGACAAGATCTTGGATATCACCTCGGGCCAGTTGTGCTGGGTACTGGGAACAGTGTTCTGCGACATGAACCACAAGCTCAACATCTTGCAAGACGTAGAGCATGGCACGGACGATGTTATGCCGTCTGCACCAAAGAAATACGTTCAACAGGATGCTCCGATCGTCATGTTGGAAGACGAAAGTGGACGGGCTATATTGCACAACACAGCGCTTTTGAAACATACTGGCTTGGTTACTGGATGCTTCGTTGCAGTGCTCGGAATTGAGATCCAGGCAGGAATCTTCGAAATCATGGAGGTGATATACCCTACTCCAGCACCTCAGAGACCCCTCCCTACTTCGTCATCACTGAAAAAGTACCTTGCACTCGTTTCAGGACTCAAATTCAGCAAAGACACTGAAATCGATCTTCGGTTGATCATGTTGCAGCAATGGCTCAATGGTGAACTAGGAGGTTCTGAAGATAACTCGGACTCATCACAAATATGCCGTTTGGTGATTGCAGGAAATTCCGTGGCAGAGATCGAGAGGAAGGAAAAGGACAATCTGACTTTCGGGTCCAAGAACACATCGCATTTCTCCGCTGAGCTGTTGGTTTTGTTCAACAAGTGGCTCTCTGAAGTTTTGGCCTCTGTGCCAGTTTCCGTCATGCCTGGTGACACCGATCCAGCTGAGATCTGCATGCCACAGCAACAAATGCATAGGTCTATCTTTGGGCAGAATTCAGGCTACGTGGGTAGTGCAGTGCAAACGTTGACGAACCCAGCGTGGTTAGAACTCGAGGGACTCAGGATACTAGGCACAGCAGGCCAAAATATCGACGACATCGCAAAATACTCCGCTGAAGGTGTTGACACGCTCGATACCATGGCCAAGACGATGACATGGCAGAATATCGTACCAACAGCCCCAGACACTCTCTACTGCTACCCGTTCGACGACTCGGATCCTTTCACGCTAACGGAAACTCCACATGTGTACTTCGCAGGCAATCAAGCGGAGGCTGGAAGTCGAAAGGTGCAAGTGGGCTCGTATAACGTGCAGTGTGTTTCTGTTCCTAGTTTCCACGAGACTGGCGAGATTGTATTGGTGGACTTGGCCACGGCAGAAGTGAAGGTGGTCAAGATGGAGGTGTGAGATGCACCAGCAGTATGTACCTGAATACTCTATCAACTTGTGCTCTAATGAAGATCTATGATTTCTTCGCACATAATTTTGCACCCAATAAACCAGCACTACAACTCAAACGGCAACGTCGCTGCTCAACAGTTATAGCGTCGCCCACTTATCTCCTTCATCAACTCTCGCAGCTATTCGCAGTTCATCGCAGTCAATTGCATTGGAATCCCGCCAAGCTATGCAACATGAGGTTGAGAGCATCAACTGACCTGCAATCTTGGCACTACGGAATCACGATTCTCAGACCTATTGTCACGTCTCGCACAGTTTCAGCTCTCAGCCTTCGCTAAATCCGCCAAGCCCCTTCCAATTGGGCATTAATTGGATGCTTCACCCCCACAAGAGCTTTCGGGACTTCTGGAATCTTCTCGTATACAATGGAGCCACATCTATATGAACGTCCCTGCCTGGCCCTGCAGTGCCAAAAATTAAGTGCCAGAAATAGACTGGAAGCGGCCAAAAATCGCACCAGACCGAAGCGTCGGACGAACTAAATTAAGACTCAATTCAAAACGTGCTTCGGAAGTACATGTCCTGACATTGTAACCGGCCCCCACCAGAACAAGTGTATTTCCGATCTTCTCCTGAACCCTGCTCCTCGTAGTTCAGTGCGCAGGGCAAAATTCTCATTTCTCAAAATCAGGGGAAATGTTGCTCGAAAAAATTTGCTCTTTCTTTTACCTTCTTGCCAGCAGCTTGCACCACTCCTTAGCTACACTCCTTTGTGATTGATACCGTACTGGGTCCATGTCCACAGAGCTTAGTTGAATCCTATCAATTGATCCGTCCAAGTCGTCGACAACCCCGAATCACCCGTCTCCTTGGAAAAACACACCTATCATCGAGCAAAAGCAATCGTCACACCATTCAATAGCATCGCAACATGTCCGACCCGCCATCCCGCAAGCCCAAGAACTTGTACATTGCCCACCGTCGCTCGCCCAGCGAGTTGACCAATCTCATGGTTGAGCAATACAACTTGCAGCGGCAGTTGGAGGCTGTTCAACTGCAACAGAAGCAAATCATGCTGCAGCAACTGCTCACCCCAGGCGACAGCACCCACTCCCGTACTCCCTCCTTCAATGCCCAAAATACTCAGCACCGTCGCACTAACTCCGGACTGACTCCTGGTCACGCACGCAGGCACTCTTTGGGGCTTAACGAGGCCATCAAGGCAGCTGCTCTGCAGAGGCAGTCCAACTGGGCAACACTCAATAACGACCGTCCCGAGCGGGCCGAGAAAACAGTGAAGACCCCGGAAAGAGACACCCAGTCCCCTCCCGGCGAGATGGGTGGTTTCCGTTTCCCTGGAAACACCCTCGAACCTCCTTCATCTCCCGGCCACGGCCGTTCCCGGTCGTTGGCTTACGGCCAGCAGTCATTCAAGTTTCCTCCCGAAAACAACTCCTTGCTTCCACCTGTCCCCAGCTTTGGGTCCAATCTTCTGCCTGAACGCGGCCACCAGCGCCGTGGCTCGCACTTCCGTACCAACTCACGCAATTTCGACTCCAATAACATCAATTCGAACTGGCGCCAGCAACAGCCGGCACATCAACGGCAGCTGTCCAATACCTTGGAGCCTCCGCAGTTCTTTGTGCCTGGTCACAAGAACAAGAGTTCTTCTTACGGTGGAGGTGGTCTGATCTCGTCCTTGTCACAGTTCATTCCCAACTCCAACAATAATAATAACGGTAACAATGGCAGTGGGCGCAAGTCGCTTTTTGCTCCATACTTACCGCAATCGTCATTGCCTGAATTGATCAACGAAGGCCGCCTTGTCACTGGTATCTTGAGAGTCAACAAGAAGAACAGATCCGACGCATACGTTTCCACAGATGGCCTCTTGGATGCTGATATCTTTATCTGTGGATCTAAAGACCGTAATCGTGCATTGGAAGGCGATTTGGTTGCTGTGGAACTTCTTGTCGTCGACGAGGTTTGGGAATCTAAAAAAGAAAAAGAAGAGAAGAAGAGAAGAAAAGATCACCCTATGGGTAAGTCTAATAATGCATCCGTGATGAATGACGACATTCACAACGATGCTACATCCATCCTGCTTGGCACTGACGACAACAAGGCGGAGCCTGAGTCCGACGGATTGGGCAGAAGAGGCTCTTTGAAACAACGTCCCACAATGAAGAAGAACGATGATGTGGAGGTCGAAGGTCAATCTTTGCTCTTGGTTGAAGAAGAAGAGATCAACGATGAAGTGAAGCCATTGTACGCGGGCCACATTGTCGCTGTTGTTGACCGTATTCCCGGCCAAATCTTCGCCGGTACCTTGGGATTGTTAAGACCAGCGCAGGCTGCCCAAGCGGCCATTGATAAGAAGACTGGCAAAGAGTCATCTGTGCAAACTCCGAAGGCGCCAAAGATTGTGTGGTTCAAGCCTACAGACAAGCGTGTTCCATTGATTGCTATTCCCACCGAGCAAGCTCCCAAAGACTTCGTCGACAACCACGAAAGATATGCCGACCAGTTGTTCATTGCATCTATCAAACGTTGGCCCATCACTTCGTTGCACCCCTTTGGAACTTTAGTGACGAAGCTAGGAAAGATCGATAACCCACTGGTAGAGATTGACTCTATCTTGAGAGACAACAATTTCTTATGTGATGAGTATCCTTCGGAGCAAGACAGCGACGAAGCGCTCAACAACTCCATCGTGAGTTCTGTTCCCAGCATTGAAACGGAGTTATCAAATCCATCGAGGGTCGAATACTTGAATGATTACATCATCTCATTCACGCAGAACGGACAGTTCGTGGACCACGCATTGCATGTTAAGAGGCTCAGTAATACTCGCATTGAGCTTGGATTCCACACCGCTGACATTGCCTACTTTATCCAAGCAGGTTCAACCTTGGAGAGGAAATCAAAGAAGAGATCATCTTCCGTTTTCTTGCCTCAGAAAGTTGCACACTTATACCCTACTCAGATCAACGACATAATCTCATTCAAAGAGAACGAAAAGAACTTGGCCATGTCTGTTGTTTTCGAGATCGACACTACCACGTTCGAAGTCGAAAACATTCACATTCAGGAATCTATCATTGTCCCCAAGCTGTTGGTGACCTACGACGCTATGGATGCGATTTTGGATAATGCGCCTGTGGATGAAATCACTTCGGCAACTTCTGACTACATCAAAACATTTGCTTTGATTGCCAAGGAGTTCCGCCGTCAACGCTTGGATGACCGCAATCTTGGCGTGAGTCCAAGTTTGACGTTGTTGGATCAATTGGACGACGACAAGGTCAGATTGCATTTGAACATCTTTGAAGACAGTTACGCGTTACGTGTAATCTCTGAGATCAGCCACAAGGTTAACAGCACCATTGCAGCAAGAATTCACGCTTCTTTGGGTAACGAGGCATTCTTGCGTCGTCACACATTGCCAACGTTGCAGAAAATGGAAGCATTTGTCCGCAAAGCGGCTAACTTGGGTCTCAAGATTGACACAACTAGTTCTGCAACCGTTCAAAAGTCTATTTTGAGTGTGGAAGATCCCCTCAAGAGACAATGCATCGAGACATTCTTGTTCAAGTGCATGCCCAGGGCCAAGTACTACATCGCTGGAAAGCAAGATGCTGACAGCTATGCCCATTACTACATGAACTTGCCCCTCTACACGCACTTCACTGCTCCATTGCGGAGATTTGCTGACTTGGTTGTTCACAGACAGGTGAAGGCAGTCATCAACAACCAACAATCTGAATTTCCAGCCGATTTGGAAGCTTTGAAGGCTATCGCTGATTACTGTAATTTCAAGAAGGACTGCGCTGCAAACGCGCAGGAGCAGGCAATCCACTTGTTGTTGTCTCAGACCATCAACGAATTAAGCGAGCAAGCTGGTCAATTATTGGTTATGGGAACAGTTGTACAAGTGTATGAATCATCTTTTGATGTTTTCATTCCCGAATTTGGCATCGAGAAGAGAGTACATGGTGACCAGTTGCCATTGGTCAAGGCTGAGTTTGACAAGACTAACCGTGTCTTGGAATTGTACTGGGAGAAGGGAGTTGATTCCGCAACCTACGTCCCACCTGATGAGAAGTCCAGTTTGAGTTACAGGTCATCCATCAAGAACAAGTACCGCACTTCAGCTTTACAAGCAGCGCAGATGCAGAAGAAAAATGCCATGGACAACAACACGGTGACACCTGAGAGTATTGTCGACAAGTTGGCGCATTTAGACATCAGTCCACCCAAGCTTACTACACCTACACTCAAGAAGGAGTTTAACACGATGTCCATGCCTACATCACCGACCAAGGTCCCTCATCCTGGTAGCATGCGCACCAATTCCTCATCAATCATTGACAACTCCGACAGCGACAACGGCTTGAAACCATACTTGCAAGATAGCATCACACGTATTGAGAACAACTCGTATATCCAAGAGATCCGTGAGTTGAGACAAGTTCCTGTTTTGTTGAGAGCAGAGATCGGCATGGCGTTGCCGTGTTTGACCGTGCGGGTTTTGAATCCATTCGCATGAGTTTAGACGTTTGACGATGTTAATCGATCACGTTATGTTAATAGACTAGCGGATCATCATATACGAGCTTATGAAAATTAGTGCGTAGTGACTCTACGATAAGTGCACCCGTGCACCACCGATAAAATTTTTCTTACATATCTACAATGTCAGAACAAGCTGACAAACGCACAGCAGAAGATGAGAACGGGTCCAACGGAATGACTCATCCCAAGCCGGTATTGGGACACAAAAAGTCCAAATTGGCTGCTGGCGAATACATCGTCAGAGAGTATGGCACTCCATTACAAACCAGGGCAGCTTCTCCTTGCACATTGAACCCTCCTATCGACAGTGACGGCTTGTCGTGGCCCTCGCAGGGAGCCAGACAGAGAATCGAGCAAACTCCAGAGGAGGCGAAAGCGAGAGAACTCAGAATTGCCGGGGCTGTCAAGACTATTCTCACTGAATTGGGAGAGGATACGGACAGAGAGGGACTCTTGGAGACTCCAGAGAGATACGCACGCGCCATGTTGTACTTCACAAAGGGTTACGAAGATAACATAAGAGATGTCATCAAGAGAGCAGTGTTTGAAGAAGATCACGATGAGATGGTCATTGTGAGAGACATTGAGATCTACTCCTTGTGTGAGCACCACTTGGTTCCTTTCTTTGGAAAAGCCCACATTGCGTACATCCCAAACAAGAGGGTGGTAGGTTTGTCAAAACTTGCAAGATTGGCAGAAATGTACTCTCGCAGATTCCAGGTGCAAGAGCGCTTGACCAAGCAGATTGCCATGGCATTGAGCGAGATTTTGAAGCCACGTGGTGTTGCTGTTGTGATTGAAGCTACTCACATGTGCATGGTTAGTCGTGGTGTGCAAAAGACGGGCTCCTCTACTACGACCAGCTGCATGTTGGGTTGCTTCCGTGTTCAGCAGAAGACTCGTGATGAGTTCTTGACGCTATTGGGCCGCCGCTAGGCCGATACCAAGAAGAGCATTCAACAGGCTCTTCCGTTATGACTCACGTGCTACGACTTATGATTCACCTCATACTCATTTAGTTCCTTGTATTAGACATTGCATACTTTACATCCATTATGGTAAGCTGAATCCTTGATTATATTTACAATTCATGCAGAGGCCAGCTTACTTACGTATTCCGCAAAATCAAGTAGCAAACTATCGTCGCCATACTGTGCCATCAATTGGACCCCATAGTCTGCATCAGAACATGGCACAGAAATCGCCGGGATCCCTGCCATGGAGGCGGGAACTGTAAGAACATCGTTGATGTAGCCATTCAAGAAATTCTCGTGTGCTTGTTCTTCGTACTGGTCGATGGTGGGAGGCTTGCCAAAAGCAGTTGGAGCCATGAGAATGTCACACCCTTCAGAAGAGTGATTCTTCGTCATTACGTTGCGACTCTTGAAGACATCATTGAGTTCATCGACCAAGCGTTTCCGCAATTGGGTAGCACGGAGGTAGTGATCACCTGAGTCAGAGGATAGGGTGTAGTTACCTAACACGATACGGCGTTGGACTTCAGGTCCCAAACCGTGGGTACGATTTTTGATGATCATATCTTCGCCAGTTTCTGCTGCCTCCAGGTATCCGTACCGAATTCCGTCATATCTAGATAAATTAGATGAAGCTTCAGCGGTCGCAAGTGTGTAGTATGCAGATAACAGCTTGCCAATAGCAGGGATAGATACGGGCCGGATCTCATGGCCATGTTCCAACATCTTCTCAAGAACAAGCTGGAACTGATCTCTCGATTCTTTGCTGAGCTCAGCAAGAAGAAATTCACGAGGTACGCCGATTATGAGCTTCTTGGTTGAAACTTCTCTTTTTGCCTCCTCTCGGAGTCTCTCAGGCATATTTGTGATGTCTTGCTCATCGTACTTGTCTACAACGTCAAATACCCGTCTCGTCATCTCAACATCCCGAGCTAATATTCCAACACAGTCGAACCCTTGAGCATATGGTACCACCCCATAACGAGAGATGCGTCCATACGTGGGCTTGAATCCCACAATTCCACAATAACTGGCCGGTAGTCTGACTGAACCTCCAGTGTCTGTGCCCAAGGCGAAATCACACAATCTTGCAGCCACAGCAGATGCAGATCCTCCGGAGGAGCCTCCTGAAATGCGATTGTCCAGGTATCGAGGGTTTGTAACTGGTCCATGTACAGAATTGGTGGTGGAGGAGCCCATACCGAACTCATCCATGTTAGATTTCCCTATGAGAACCAGTCCTGCCTTCTCGAGTAATTCGATCGAGGTGGCGGGAAAGGGACTCACGTAGTCCTTGAGCATACGTGAACCACAGCTCGTAGGTTCTTCAGTTGTGGTGAAATTGTCCTTAGCCACAAAAGTAAGGCCTTCCAATGTACCTGCAGTACCCTTCTTGGCCACTCGGGTCGACACCAAGCAGTTGTAAGGGTCCCTTAGACCAGAAAGGCGGCGAGTGAATCGAAGCATAGTGTACTACTTGATTTCGGTCTGCAGATAAACCTGCCGATATATGTATTGAAGATGCAAATTTCCCAACCACAATGAGTTTATTTCGGTTGAGAAGGAAAAGTGACAATATTGAAGTCTCTAATATGCGTACAGAACCTCCTAATCTGAGTTTGAACCCTGATTTTCAGGGTTTGATGGTTCTGGGGTACCCTGGTGTACGGGTGCAAAGTAGAAGACCAAAAATTTCTGAGTGACTAATACCTATCATGTTGCAACTCTCCGCCGATACTGGTAAGACGCCACTTGCGCTTGCCAATAATGTCAAAATCAGCATTGCCGCAGCTGCTTTCCAGCCCAAATTGGATATCGCCGCAGAGGGCCTTTTGCTCAAGGACGCTGCCTTTGAACTCATTGAGCCCAACGCTGTCGTGAAATACTTGAGTGGAGACTTCACTGAGAGTGAAATTTACGCTTCAGAAGAGGGTCCAATCTACCAGGCTCTCAAATCGGGTAAAGGTTCTGCCGCAGTTGAGGCTCTCAAGGCCATTTCTGTTCCCTCCTCCACAGCTGTGAATGCTTCCAACATTGTTCTTTTTGGTGCTGCCTATCACTTCTTGAGCCAGCTTGAAGGAACCGGATTGGCTTCATGGGCTTCTCAGTTCGCTGCCCAAGATGCTGTCGCTGAAGGACTCAAGAATGCTCTTTCCCTCACCACTTTGGAACGTATCATGCCCGCTGCTACGGGTGCCACGCACATCCGTACCGGATTCTTGGTACTGGAACAAGCTTCCAGTATTGTTCCAAAGGAGAATGAGCGTAACATCTTGATCACATCGGCTTTGCCTTACGTTAACAATGTTCCTCACTTGGGTAACATTATTGGATCCGTTCTTTCGGCCGATATCTACGCCCGTTATGCTAAGAACAGAAACTACAATGCTTTGTTCGTGTGTGGTACTGATGAATACGGTACTGCCACGGAAACCAAGGCCTTGGAGGAGAAAGTTACTCCTCAGCAGTTGTGTGACAAATACCACAAGGTGCACAAGGACGTGTACGACTGGTTTGACATTGGATTCGATTACTTTGGTCGTACCACCACTCCATTGCAAACTGAGATCGCACAGGATATCTTCATGCGTTTGCACAACAACGATTACTTGGAGGAGCAGACCACTGAACAATTGTACTGTGAAGTGCACAACGCCTTCTTGGCCGATCGTTTCGTGGAGGGAACCTGTCCCAAGTGTGCTTACGAGGATGCCAGAGGAGACCAGTGTGACAAGTGTGGTAACTTGTTGAACCCATTGGAGTTGATCAACCCAAGATGTAAGCTTGACAACGCCAAGCCCGTTCCTCGTAACTCCACCCATGTCTACCTCCGACTCAACGAGTTGGAACCTGAGTTGAAGGAATGGGTAGAGAAGGCTGCCGAAGACGGTGCATGGTCCAAGAACTCCAAAACGATTACAAATGCTTGGTTGAAGCAGGGATTGGAGCCTCGTTGTATCACTCGTGACTTGAAGTGGGGAACGCCAGTTCCTTTGGCCAAGTTCCTGGAGAAGGTATTGTACGTCTGGTTTGACGCTACTATCGGTTATATTTCCATCACTGCCAACTACTTCAAGGACAAGAAGGACCCTCAAGACTGGCAGAAGTGGTGGAAGAACCCCGAAAATGTCGACCTCTACCAGTTCATGGGTAAGGACAATGTTCCTTTCCACACAGTCGTGTTCCCTGCTACACAGATTGGAACCCGCCAGCCATGGACGAAGTTGCACCACTTGAACACCACCGAGTATTTGCAGTACGAGGACGGTAAGTTCTCCAAGTCTCGTGGTGTCGGTGTGTTCGGTAACAATGCCAAGGACACAGGCATCTCCCCCTCTGTGTGGAGATACTACTTGGCCCTGATCAGACCCGAATCGTCAGACTCCCACTTCTCTTGGCGTGAGTTTGTTACGAAGAACAACTCCGAGCTTTTGGCCAACTTGGGTAACTTCGTTAACCGTTTGGTGAAGTTTGCAGTTGCTAAGTACAACGGAGTCATTCCAGAGTACAAGGCTTCCGCTATCCCCAACTACGCTGAATTTGAGAAGGACATCAACGACTTGTTGGCCTCTTACATTGAGACCATGGAAGCCGTCAACCTCAGACGTGGTTTAGAAATTGCCATGGCTATTTCTTCCCGTGGTAACCAGTTCTTGCAAGACAACAAGTTGGACAACTCGCTTTTCGCAAACCAGCCGGATGTTTCTGACGCCGTCGTTGGTGTTGGATTGAACTTGATCTACTTGGTTTCGGCTGTCATCTCCCCATACATGCCAGAGACACGTACTCAAATCTCCCAGATCTTGAACGCACCTCCATTGTCGATTACTGACAAGTTCGAGTTGGTCTTGGAGGCCGGCCACAACATTGGTAAGCCTCAGTACTTGTTCAAGCGTATTGATGAGAAGAAGATTGACGAGTGGAAGTCATTGTACGGTGGCCAGCAGAAGAAGTGATACGGACTTATGATATAGAATAAAGGAACGTGATACAGATTTTGGATCTATTGATTTTTCAACTCGACTTCATTGCATGTTAGTTTCAAGCCACCGTTGTGCTAAGTCCGAGATTTCCGTTAATCGCCGGGTTATTGCTGACGTACATGTATAGTCTCTTATCTGTTCGTTGAAGTGGTATACTGCCATCCCGGAGTTTGGTACGTGCAGGCTAACGGACTCCGGGTATATATTCCCGGACTTCACTGTTGTGGCTACCTCATGTCTTTTGCGAGTAGGCAGGTTCTAGGATTCTTGGCTGGTCTGGCCCTTGCGCCCTTGGTCACAAAATTCGTGTTGGAGCCGTTGTACATTCAATCGCTTTACGATGAAGTTGACTCGATTCATCACGACTTAGATTATTTGGGATGGAAAGTAAGGTTAAGAGAGCAAGAGAAGGGACTCAAGGCTGAAGAACTTTACGTTCCCACCCTGTACTATCAAGCTCGGTTTTAGTTTATTCAATTGAAAAAACATTTTAGTTCAGAATTTCTGTAGCATAAATTTGTATTTCATATTAGTAGCTCTCTTCGCTTCGAATCAGCCCCTCTTCATCTGTGTCTTCCAACTCTGCAACCAATTCATCTGCTGGATCATCGTCAAGTAGAGCATCGGCACCAATCAATTCTTCAACATCCTCTTGGGTGATTTTGATATTATTACTTTCCCAACTGCCAATCTTGTCTGTGTCATTCAAATCACCACCTGTAATAGCCCGTATCAATTTCAACCTGAAGTCTTTAGGTTGTTCACTGAACTCTATGTGCTGTCTTTCGAACTCAGCTACTTCTGGCGAATGTCCAATACTCTGCCCAACTCTTACTAACGTCTCAATGCACAGCAATGAGTTATTGACGAGATCTGAGTCGAACTGGAATACCTTCTTTTCAAATAGTAGCAACACCGTAGAACCTCCAAATTTGAAGTACCCAATATCCTCGCCTCGCTTTACATGTTGACCCTCCTTGACGGTAACCACGGTAGAACCCACCATCATCGCACCGACAGCAATGAAGACCACAGTACCGAACTGTTCTGTTTTGATGGGAATTATAACACGCACATTCTCCCCATAAACATCTAGGTCTGAGCGAATAGCCATGGGGTTGACAGTGTAATATTCACCCTCGATGTACTTGATTGGCCCGATTACTCCGTCAACTGGAGAATGGAAGCGGTGGTAGTCTTGAGGTGCAAGTCTGAAAATACCAACACAACAGTTCTTCGGATTGTACAAATCGGTGTTTTCCAAGTTGGCGAAATTGCCATTGAAGAGCTTTGCCAAGGTGAAGTTACGGCCCTTTATCCAGAGTTCTGTGGCGCTATCCACTGATACGAATGTTGTGCATCTGCAGTCAGCAGGTGAACTAACGATATGGATGTTATCAGGTGCTTCAATGGGCCGAACTCCAGGTCTTAATTTTCTGTAGAAGAAATCATTGAATGTCCTGAACTCTCCTGGATCGCTGACTTCACATATACTCATATCAAGCTGGTGGAATTTGATGAAGGATTCGATATCCGCCGTCAGCAGCGGACTGTCAAATTTGATGCCCTGTTTGATACTGAGTTTCCGTAAAAGCGTCCTAATACGTTTCGACTTTGCCTTGTCAAGGCCCTTGTACAATAATCTAATGCCTAACCTCACAGTTAGACTCATTTTTTCTTCCATGATGATTCCTGTCGATCTGTCCTGGACCAAAATATTGGCAGAATTGCTTCCTAGCTGGTATTTTCCGTAAGTGAGCTTTATGAAGACTTTTGTGAACCAGCGCTTGGCAGCAGCCTGAGGGGTCACATAAGATGACTCCAAAATCTTATTGACGATACTCCAGTCTTTGGAAGCGCATATTGCAACGTGGGTGATGATATCCACACCCTTCTTTTGTGCTGGTCGGTTACAGAATAGACAACGGTCGATCTGAAAGATTATTTCATCCTCGTTCTGTATCCTTGAAGTCACCAAGTCCTCTAAACATTCAATAATCTCACTGTGAGTAAGCACGTCTCCTCCCCACGTTGACCGGTCAAGTTGCTTGAAAAAATTACCGACTATCTCGTCGCTATTCGCCGTTCCCAACGCATCGAGAAACGATATTAGCTCGATGTAGTCACAGGAACTAGGTCTATCAATCGAAGAATATTGCTCCAATGCAATACGCCAGAAATCCCTTCTGAGGTTTTCGTAACTGAGAAATCGAGTACGGATCTTGAGGTTGGGTGAATGTTTCTCAGACAATTCAGGACGATGCAAAGAGAGCGCAAGGTCGAGCGTTTTGAATTTGGAAGTATCGACGTACAGCTCTGTGTACCTTTTCTTCAAAAACTTCTTCTTTTTCCTGATCTTCACAAGGTCGCCATTCTCGGAGATTTTAACGCTGCTATTGTTTCTGATGTCTGAATCTGATACCATTGAAGATGTTGAGGAGATTTTGGGAAGATAGGGACGAAGGTCAGCAGTCAAAGAATCTAATCCTGTTGAACTTGAGCCGGGGACAACTGAACTTTCCTCGGAAGACTTTTCTGTCGGTCCTCTCGATAATGCCATCAATTCGGGAACAGGAAGAGACATGTTTGCGACCTGGTCATGAAACGAAAAGTGGTCCTTGTCAAGAACGGAGAATTGCAAATTGAAGTTTTTCTCATGCTCCATGATCTCAAATGCAAGCCTCTCATTATAGATTGGGTTGAGAGTGTGCCTCTTCCAGCTGGTTCTGAATGTCTTCTTGCCAAACGTAACCACCACGAAAGGATCCATATCGAACGTGGTTCTTGTGAAGTTATGCAAAGGAGGTAAGTCAGAACACGAGACAATCTCGATAAACAACACACCGATGACCTTCCTATTACGGAGCTCGTACTTGTTTTCCTCAGCGGTGTTCTTCTTACGACGAAACCTTCTCTTTTTTGGTGCATCACTGGGAGCGTTCGCATCACTTGAATACAAACCTCCATCGCTGTAATATAAGCTGCCATCGGATGTCATCGACAGAGCATCTGAGCTATCGGCAGGGTCATCCTTTGGAATGACACTTAGGTATGTGTGATCTCTGCCAAGTTCCCCTGCAAGTGCCTGGCTCTGTGAATTTTGAAGAAATTGAAGAGGACTGTTTTGGTTCGATCTGCGACGGTTTCTCTTTCCTTCCTCGATTGACTCCACATCACTTATGTCGCTTGCTCCGCTGAAACCATTCAGTTCATTGAGATCAGCGTAGAATGCTTGTTCATCTGGCTTCAATTTCGAAAGACTGGGTTCAAGTTGTACTAAGCTGTCAGTCCAAGACAAGTATGAAGCATGTAAACCAGATTTTGTTGCTTCTACTGGAGGTGTCACCTTCACTATGGGTGCAGACTGCGGAGGTTCATCTTTTTTGTTTTTGGACACGATTTCGAACAGAAGGAGAACTGATCCGGTCACAAAGCTGTGATGTTCCTTGCTCGAAAATAGCTTATACCATTTCGGTTCCGTTTTCAAATCTTCGTTGCTTAGGAATAGATCAGACACTTTTAGTCGAACCTCCCCCAAGTATGTCTTATTTCGAGCAGATCTGTTCCAGACAGTGATCACGAGAAGCTGGGAGGAAGCACTCCTCTCCAAAGGTATAAGAAGTGCCTCATCCCACGACGGGTTGGGAGTAAGGAGTTTGCGGCGACTCTTCTTGCGATGACCATTGAGAGAAACTTCCAAGCTCGCATTGATGGTCTTGAGCTTGCCATTAGAATCCGGTAAGCTCAAGTCAGCAGCTCGAAGTGCATTGACCTTGAGTTGCAACCCGGTGGACTGTGATTTCCTGATTTTCATTGACAGGGTCCTGTAATGTGGGGTAGTGCTATGCTGGACCGGTAATGGATTCTGGAAGTGTAGGAAGAAATGCGTTGACCAAATTTGTCGGAAGAGTGTAATTGACAAGAATGTAACTGCACAGCCCTGTTGTGTCTGGTCAGCAGCCGCACTTGGTGATGTTTCAATAAACAATCAGAAGCCAAGGAATATGGATTAAAAGTAGAACTGTTTGATTATGGGCCCTGATAGTTCAATACGTATATGAAAGCGCATGAACAGCGGGAATTGGAAGGTGCTGTTGCCCGTTAAAGTGGAGAAGCTAGAAATAGTCGCTTTATGTCAAGGCCTCGCTTATATACTGGAAAATGCACCTGAATATTTAGGTGCAGTTTCGAATACTTTTGTGGATCTACTCTTTGCATAAGCATACCGTGTAGTGCTATTTGTAAATAACGTCTTTTCAACAATCCTCTCATTAGTTCGCCTCCTCCCCAAATTTGTACAACTATCTCGTGAGCATTTCCACAGCTTGCTGCACACTCAACTTCTTGATGTCTGTATAAGTCTGACCCGTTCCTACGAACAAAATAGGAACCTTGGTAGCCACCACCATGTTGATCATAGCGCCGATCAAGTCACCGACAGTGTCCACTTTCGATATGATGAAAAAATCGAGACTGCGGCGATTTCCAAATGCACTGTTGAAGTTGATAGCTTGCTCAACAGAGTCAGCTCCTACAAGTGCTTCCCCCACCATGATGATCTTGTCAGGGTTTGCGGCATCACCAAACTTCTTGAGAGGTGCCATCAACTTGGCGTTAGAATGCGTGCGTCCTGCTGTATCGATCAAAACTATGTCGTACTTCTCAGCTTCAGCATACTGGATGGCCAGTTTGGCGGTGTTCACCACGTGGTCTCCACCTCCATAACCCTTCTCGAAAAGATCAATCTTGGACGTGGTCAGTGAGTTAGAATTGAGTCTCTGCAAATTCCCAACGTGAACTTTCAACTGTTCCACCGCACCGGAACGGAAAGTATCACAAGCACAAATAAGAACGTTAAGGTTGTTCTGCAAGAACCAGTAAGCCAATTTCGCAAGGTTGGTCGACTTTCCGACACCATTAACTCCGACCACTGAGATCACATATGGCCTGCCTGTGTTCTTCTTGATTTCGTAGAGCAAATCGGTCGAGACATTGGGGGTCAAGATTCTCATCAACTCCTCGGTCAACGCCTGCTTGAAAACAGGGATAGTCACCGTTTTCGAACCAAGTCTTGCCTTGATCTTGTCAATGACGCTCTTGGCGGTTTGTGGTGAGATGTTCTTTGCAAGGAGCTGGTCGTAGAACTTCTTAGACACTTCATCGATGTCACCAGATGATCCGAAATAGGAGGTGACTTTGGAAAAGAACCCACTGGTAGGTGCCGCTGATTCCTCGTCGTCGTCCTCCTCCTCTCCTAAGATATCTTGGAGCTCATGCACCAACACTAAATCATCTTGTCTCTTGAAAGCTGATTCCTCGTTGATCTGCACGTTATCTGGTGCAGCGCTTCCTTCTTTGCTCTCTGAGTAGTCCAAAGTGTCGTCTTGCTCGTAACCCTCCACAAGTTCACCGTTGAGCCACTTTCTCATTTTCTTCTTCGACTTGTCGATCTTCTCTGGCAGTTTCTGGTGCCTTTCAGGCAACCTCTCAGCCTTAACAGTCTTTGGCTCCTCTGCTTTGAGCTTGACCAACTGAGCGAACTGCAATTCGATCATCTTGCCCATTTTCTCGTGCTCGTCCTCGTCAACGAGTTTGAAATATGTCTTGAGTACATCTCCCAAAGTCTGTTTGATCTTCTCGCTGTTGATGGTAGTAACGGCGTCGAAGTATAAGGCGGCCCATGTTTCTTCTTTCTTTAGGCAGTAGAACCGCTTCTGGTTACCTGTGGTGGTAAAGAAGTTGGTGTCCAACTCGTTGTAGGTTTCGTCCACAATGCTATAAATCAAGTCATTGAATGGAGAGGTTTTGTTGTTACTCTGGTAGAGTATCTTACCCGAAGGCTGAAAGATTATGAGAGACTGGGACATGTCTTAGCTTCAGATCACTTTTCTCGCGAAAGATTGATAGTGCGATTAGAAAAAAAAGATCGTGAGATCGACGAAGAAAGTATCGACAATTGAAAATCGCCAGCAAAGAAGCTTCTATCGAGTCTGATGGGTTCTTCGGTGTGTACTCTCGTTGCTGGAAAGGTAAAAATGCAATATTTTCGACTTCTAAAAAATGACGTCACAGACAGGATTCGAACCTGCGCAGGCAATGCCCAACACCTAAACTGCTAATAGCAGGGTGTCGCCTTAACCACTCGGCCACTGTAACATGTTGTATGCATAGTTCGCATTTTCATGAGATAGATACTTTCAACTGCCACCAATAAATAGGAATCATCAGATTAGCGACGGACTAAGAGTGCTGAGCTCTTGTAAAGTTGTAACTTTGACAAGGAGTTCAAGTTTAGAATTTTCTTGTTTATTGTTTTTTACATGAGTTGTGTTTTCTCACTATTATGAAAGAATTGAACATAATAATGTAATGAGTACAAAACAATCGAAAATGCATACAATACAATAACGCCAACCCGATTATGCCAATACAAACAATAGCAATAATCTCTCTTACACACTTTCCACCCAAACCTTGTAATGTGAAACTGGCAATTCTTCCGTTATTCACACAAAAAAATCTGAATAACTTCAACTTTCCAGTATCTCTTTCTTTGCAGAAACCGATTGTCCAGTCCAAGACATTCCCGTGGAGTAATCTTGGTTTTCCAGCCCTTTGCCAAACGTGTTAGCAAGGCAGTGTTGCTCACGTGACACACACGCGATCATTTTCATTCGAGAGAGACTAACAACTACCATGTCTTACTACCCACAGAATCCAGACCAGAACATGCAGTTCTATCAGTCCAGTTACGGAAACTTCCAGCAGCCGCAAATGGACACCGCAAACATGGGAGCCATGGATTCTGGATTCGGCACAGGTTTCGATGTAAGTGGTGATATGGGAGGAGGCGAGTTAACACCCGGTCTTTTGGCCGCGTTCGGTACGTCGGGCTACTCAGGAGAGCCTCCTTTATTGGAGGAATTGGGAATCAACTTTCTGCACATCAAGGGGAAGACATTGACGGTATTGAACCCCCTTCAAAGAGACATTAACCCGGACATCATGTCAGATTCAGACTTGGCGGGGCCTATTCTCTTTGTGTTGTTGTTCGGTACCTTGCTACTATTGTCGGGCAAGGTGCAGTTCGGTTACATCTACGGTGTGGGAGTGTTCGGTGTGGTGAGTTTGCATTATCTTTTCAAGAACATGAGCCACGACGTTCAGATTGACTTGACACGGTCCACATCCATCATTGGGTACTGCCTCTTGCCATTGGTTTTGATCTGCGTGATTGGACTTGTGTTTTCGTTGGATTCGATGCCAGGATACCTTTTGAGTGTGGGCGCAGTATTCTGGTGCACGTACTCTGCTTCCGGATTGTTTGTGACGGTGATGAAGTTGCACAACGTTCGTCCTTTGATTGCATACCCTTTGGGTCTTTTCTACTCAGTCTTTGCCTTGATGGCCATCTTTGTGGAAAATAAGCCTATAGCTTAATGACCACAGAAGACAACTGTCTGGCTGCATAGTTTATACTAAACACCTAGAAGTCTTGTAAACCAGTATCGTATGATTTGAGACTGCACATGAGTCTTTTCGAATACTTCATCTTTCTTCAATGGACCTTCTAAAAACTGTGGTGAAAGAGGCGCCGAAGATTCTAAGGCGGCCGCTATATGTCAGTACGCCCATCTTCTACGTCAATGCGACTCCCCACTTGGGACATTTGTATTCGATGCTTTTGGCAGATACTCGCATAAGATGGGAACGGTTATCCGGACACGAGACGTTCTTCACCACAGGAACCGATGAGCACGGTCTCAAGATCCAGGCAGCTGCCGAGAAGGAGGGAACGGAGCCTTACAAATTCGTAACCCGAGTTTCCAAAAATTTCAAGCAGCTTGCTTTCAAGTATGCCATTCACTATGACAAGTTCATGCGGACAACACACACCGACCATGGAAAGGCTGTCAAGCATTTGTGGACTACCATGGTCGAGAGGGATCTCATCTACAAGGGCTCGCACAGTGGGTGGTACAGTGTTAGTGACGAGGCATTTTATCCAGAGACACAGATCATGGAGGTGACAGATGCCGCAGGAAATAGCAAAAAGGTGTCGAGAGAGACAGGAAGTGAGGTTGTGTACCAAGAAGAGGAGAATTACTTCTTTAAATTGTCCCAATTCCAGGACCAGCTTCTTGAATACTACGAAAAGAACCCACACTTTGTGCGCCCCATCTCTAAGCGGAAAGAAATCATGAACGAGTTGAGGGAGACGAAGTTAACGGACTTGTCTGTGTCTCGTCCTACAACCAGATTGAAGTGGGGAATCAGAGTTCCTGACGACCGCGATCAGAGAGTATATGTATGGTTTGATGCTCTAGTCAACTACTTAACTGCTGTTGGCTACCCCGAGTCATTGGAAAACACTCCTTGGCCTCCAACGCATGTAATCGGAAAAGACATTTCTCGTTTCCATTGCATCTATTGGCCCATTTTTCTCATGGCCGCTGGTATTCCGCTTCCTCAACAGGTTATCGTGCATTCTCACTGGCTCTGTGATGGAATCAAAATGAGTAAAAGCTTGGGAAATGTCGTGGACCCCGTGGAAATTGGTAAGTACTACGGAGTGGACCCAGTTCGTTTCTATTTGATGGAGCAATCTACTTTGAACACTGATGCCAACTTCAGTGAGGGCTCATTGCATTTTCACAGATCTACGCTTATCAACAAGTTCATAAACATCCAAGGAAGAGTTGGCTCACCAGCATTTGACATCAAAGATGGAGTTTGGCTCAACAACAAGTCGAGATTCGATAACATCGATGAGTTGATTCTTAGAGATACCGTGACCTCAAAAGATAAGGAGGAGCTTGTAAGGCTTCGCAAGGATTTGTTGGAAAGTCTCAATGCTTTGCACGGAAGAATGGACGGCTACATGGTCCAGTTTGACCAGAAGAACGCATTGAAAGCGTGGTGGGAAGTCATTGAGAAGGCCAACTCTTGGTTCCAGGCAACGCAACCGTGGGTCTACAAAAGTGCTATCGCAAAGGCGGATACCGATGAATTGGATAAGGAAAGAATTCTTGTTCGAAGCTACATCGTTTACTTGACGGGCGAAGCGTTGCGGATTGGCACCGTATTAGTTCAACCCTTCATGCCTGCATTGTCATGGGAGATCTTGGACCTTTTGGGTGTTGATAAAAAACGCCGAACCGCAGAGTACGCTGCCGTTGGAGCGGATACCGACTACGGTAAATGGGCCAACGATCCCAGACGCGCACACATATTGGAGAAGGTCAAGATTAGACATCAGATTGTACCGCCTCCTCCACCCAAACTGAAAAAATATTACGCCAAAATCAATAGTACATAGTCAAATGAATACCCTAAAGTCTGATCACGTGCAACAAAGTTGATAATCCTGAAACACCCAAGTGAGCGCACGACCAGCTCAGCCAGGATTTGCTTCTACAAAGGGGTCGAAATAACAAATGGAGGCCGCAATGCAACTGCTTCATTCTCCCAAATAAATTTGCCTTCAAAAAGTTTTTTTCAGAAATCGGAAAAATACTCGTCAATGGCAAGGGGCCACCCTTGATAGAGTCCCGATATCAGCAAACAATGCAAGTAACATCACAAAAAGCATCTTTTGTTCACTGCAG
Source organism: Danielia oregonensis (assembly GCA_003707785.3). Classification (NCBI taxonomy): domain Eukaryota; kingdom Fungi; phylum Ascomycota; class Pichiomycetes; order Serinales; family Metschnikowiaceae; genus Danielia; species Danielia oregonensis. The sequence goes on from PPLJ03000014.1 coordinate 118,923, forward strand.
CGGGGAATGGGCCGTCGAATACAATTAAGGTCCCCTGAGACAGCAAGGCGTAGGTGCAGTACCAGAGACCTTCGATACCGCCGACGCTATGAATTGGCTGCAAAATACATGTAGTAGAAACGGCCGTACTTTGAAGGTGCTCGGCACGGCGGTTACAAACATCGAAACCGACGAAAAAAGTGGATTTTTTGGAGTTTAACCCGCTCATCTTGGTAAGACAAGCTCGGAAACAACATCTAGCTACTTTGATTTCCATCATTTGCTCTATAAACACGCTTTTAACAATATCGAAATCGGTATAGTCCTACATCACGTGACGCTCGCGCACAAATCTTTGACTCAGCACCAACTACACTGCCAGAACTTCGTTTCTGAAGAACACGAACCAAGATTCGCTTTCCAGTGACAATAACATACACGCCGGCCAAATTCCACAATATGGCCCGAGGCACCAGAAGTTCCAGACGTATCATCTCCAGTGACGAGGAAGATGACTCGCCTAGGCGGGTCAAGAAGCCAGTGTCCTATATGGAGGAATTGGAGGACTCCGACGACAATGTACCCATTGAGGACGACGAACCACAAGCTGTCGCGGATGAAGGTGATTACGACGATGCCGAAGAATTATCTGACGATGTAGTTCGGCCCACCAGAAAGAGGGGACGGCCCAGCAGACACCTCCGGAACGACAAGAACTCCGAGGATTCAGACTTCAAAGAGGAACTGTCTGACTCAGACGGCGAGCTCTCAGGCGAGCTGGATGCCGACGAAAGATATTTCGAGCAACTACGAGAAAAACAGTTCGTTGCTTCCGATGAGGAAGGCAACGACTATTACGGCTACACTGCACTGTCCAGGCGGCCCAGACGATCAACACGCTCAAGTAGGTCGTCGAGACGGGTGGCAGAACAGCCCTCGCGGAAGCGGAGACTTACCAGAGCTTCCAAAGAAGAATTGGACCATTCTCCCGATGAAGACAACCACACAGGCAGCATTCATCAAGAAATCCAGGACTTATATGACTCGTCTCCTGACCAGAGTCCGATCAAACACAAGCTTCGAGAGCGTGAGAAGATTGACTATACCATTCCCCCACCAATCACCAACATCAGCGAGCTTATGGTCTCTCCGCAAGCAAGAGGCAGAGGACGGAAGACGTTGGCTAAGAAAAGCGACTTCCGGAAACTACTATTTCCTACTGCCGGTCCCTTTGGTGGAAGCGATGTTCTTTCTCTATTGGGGCAGAACATTCCACCTGGGGGAATTCCTATTCCGGGAATGACATCCGAAGCTGGCGCGGGGATTGCTCTCGGCAATGACTCGGACTCTTCTGATGACGATATCATTGCTGAATCACAGCACAAGCCGTCTGTGTCTGGACCACCTCCTCAGATGATGAGTGTAGGTTCCAACTACGTTAACAACACAAAAATCATCTCCGCGCTGTCGGCAAACGACAAGGGCAAGAAGAAGAACAGTCTCAGCGACACCGATCCTTTGGGCGTCGACATGAACATCGACTTCTCTGCTGTCGGAGGTTTGGATGGCTACATTGATCAACTTAAAGAAATGGTTGCATTGCCGCTTTTGTACCCCGAATTGTACCAGAACTTTGGGATTACACCACCTAGAGGTGTCTTGTTTCACGGTCCTCCAGGAACTGGTAAAACCTTGATGGCACGTGCTCTTGCTGCTAGTTGTTCCACACCAACCAGAAAAATCACCTTTTTCATGAGGAAGGGTGCAGACTGCTTAAGTAAGTGGGTTGGTGAAGCAGAGAGGCAATTGCGCCTTTTGTTCGAGGAGGCTAGGAATCAGCAACCATCGATCATCTTCTTCGATGAAATCGATGGCTTGGCTCCTGTGCGTTCATCGAAACAAGAACAAATTCATGCAAGTATCGTTTCCACTTTGCTTGCTTTAATGGATGGTATGGACAATAGAGGACAAGTTATTGTCATTGGTGCCACGAATAGGCCAGATTCAGTGGACCCTGCTTTGCGCAGACCCGGCCGTTTCGACCGTGAATTCTACTTTCCACTACCTGATGTCAGTGCTAGGCAGCAGATTTTGAAAATCCACACGAAAAAGTGGTCTCCACCTTTGGCACCTGCCTTCATCGAAAAAATTGGAGGACTCACCAAGGGCTACGGAGGTGCTGATTTGCGTGCTTTATGTACCGAAGCTGCTTTGAACTCCATTCAGAGAAAGTACCCGCAGATCTATCTGTCCAATGACAAGCTCCAGGTTGACCCCACCAAAGTAACTGTCATTGCTAAAGACTTTATGCGTGCACTTGACAAGATTGTTCCATCTAGTCAGAGATCTACATCAACTGGTTCTGCCCCTATTCCTGAAAGACTTGCCCCATTGTTGCAGGATTCTCTCAATGCAGTGATTGGAAAGCTTAATGACTTGTTGCCAGATTCGGTTGGAATTGGTGGAAAGAAAAAGTTGACCAATCTTGAAGATGCACTCTACTTGGATCCCACAACCAAGGACCACGATGGTGGATTTGCTAAGCAAGAGCTTCTCAAAAATTTGGAAAGTTCACGTATTTGTAAACCTCACTTACTCATCTGTGGAGAGAAAGGGTCCGGCCAACAGTACCTTGGGGCAGCTGTTCTCAACTTATTGGAAGGGTTCCAGGTGCAGAATCTTGACTTGGCTTCTATTTTCGGCGATGTCACTCGTACTCCGGAGCTGTGCATAGTTCAGACTTTCATCGAAGCCAGAAGACATCAGCCATCGATCATTTTCATTCCCAACATTGATACCTGGTTTGACGTTATGACTTACTCGGCCAAAGCCACCCTCTCAGGGCTACTCCGTAACCTTCGAAGCAACGAGAAGATTCTTCTTCTAGGCATTGCCGAGAGAAGTTTCGATGAGTTGAGTACGGAAGTGAAGATGACTTTGGGATTTCTGAATGAAATGAATAACATGACGTTGACGAATCCGTCGATGAAAGCTAGACGGGTATTCTTTGAATCTGTGGAGCACGCTTTGTTGATGAAACCATACGAATTCTTGAACGATTTGGAAAACAGACCGAAGAGAAAATTGAAGCAGCTCAAGGTCGTAGATATGGCGACCAAAAAGGATCCTGTTCTGGCTAAGAAGTTGGCCAAACAACAGGAGTACGATGACACCAAGTTGAAGAACATGTTGAAGATTAAGTTAGCTGGGCTAATGGACTTATTCAAGAGTCGATACAAGCGATTCAAGAAGCCAATCATCGAAGAGAGCTTTTTGCATCACCTTTTCGAGCCTTCAATCTTGGAGAATCCTGCCATTAATTACGAAGTGGCATACATGAAAGCTGACGATCCAGCACATCTCAACATGATCAAGGAGCTTGCTACTGGAAAATACTTCTACAACATGGATTTGGACACCATCGAAGAAAGAATCTGGAACGGGTACTACTCTGAAGCGAAGCAATTCTTGAAAGATGTGAGAATGATTGTGAAAGACTCCTTGAACTCTGGTGATCGTGAAAGGATCTTGAAAGCAAATGAGATGTTCACCAATGCACAATTCGGTATCGATGATTTCAACAACGCTGAATTTGCAAAGGCATGCAAGGAGTTAAGAGCGAGAGAGGTTGCCAAACAAGCCAAATTGCTCGAGGATTACAAGAAGCTCCAAGAAGAGTTCAGCAAACAGCAACAAGCCAATTTGGAACGGCTCGAGGATATTAGCTTGCTTAATGGGCACGATACCATACCAAGTATCTCGCTTCTTGAAGATGACACACAACATACGCCAAAGATGAATGGCATGGACGAAATCATCGAAGAGATCGAAGAGGAAGATCATGCAAGAGTGGTGGAACTGGACGCTGAAGCCGAGCATAAAACCGAGGCTAATGGTAGTCTTAAGGAATCTGAAGCAGAAGAGGAAGACGAGGAAGCCGAAGAGGAAGTCGAGGAAGTCGAGGAAGCGGCAGAAGTACAAGAAGATGCCGATGACAAGGATGTAGTCGAAGCTGATGAAGATGCGTCGGCTGAAGACTCAGAAAAGGAATCGGCTGCAACTTCACCGAAATCCAGCGCAGCTACTCCAGATATGAAAGCAAGCTCCGAATTCCAGGAGCTCTCAGAATCCTCAGAAGGGTCGCCTAAGGTTGACGGCAAAAACGAAGCAATTGAACACGATGAGGCTGTTTCCAACGGAACCTTGAATGGTCACATCGAGCACGAGGAAAGTGAATCTGAGGCGGAGGATATCGACGTCGATCTCAACCGTGAATTAATAATCCCTGCTGAGACGAAGCACCTTTTCGAAGTTCAATTGGTCGACGTTACCGAAAGCTACACAGTGGAAAAGTTGGAATTTGTCATGTCCAGACTCATGGAAATCATCTGGGCTGACCGGTCTGCGTGGGATAAGACAGCAACGGTGGCCAAGTTGAAGGCTGTCACTGAGCATTTCAATCTGTACCTTTAGTAAAACGTTCAGATCTACAGAATAAAATAGTCGTTAACTTTTGATCTAGAATACATGTATGTTACATACGCAGTGACTCGCCTGCGGTGTCTTAGTCCTCAGCAGTTCCGTCTCTGGGTCTATAGCTGATGTTCTGTTCCTCCAAGTTACTAATGATATGCGGAGGCAACTTTCCGTTCACTTTCACAGCGTACATACCTGCGACGAACGAATCAATACGAAGCCATCTCGCCACCCACGACGCTTTGTTGTCGTCGCCCAAAGCGACCAAACCTTCAAAAGATGGAGATGTGCAATCTTGAATTTGACCGTCCTCGTTGTCGGCGTAATGCAAAACACTCTCACAGTTTGGGCATCCCATCTCGAGGAACCTCCTATACAGCTGGATTATGCCACAGAGCATGCATGCTCTTTCGGTTTTGGAAGACATGTGGTTTGAGTTTGAAGAACGACGAAAAAGTGTCTCACGTGATGTTCAATGGGACCATAGTATATCGAGCATCTTCGAGTGTACTTGTGTTGGCAGACGAACAGCTATATGGATTGCTATTCAACTTAGCCAGTCCGTCCAGTATTAAAGTCTAGAAAACTTTTCCAGTCTAGTACAATTTTCAAGTCTACTACGTTTTCATTGCAAATATGCTACGATCCATGAACCCTTTAAGAACAGGTTCCTTCAAAAGAGGTGCATTTCTGGGGTCACGTCAGGTCTTCCAACTTCAGTCTACACGGTCCTTTTCCTTCGAACCTACGCTTGTCGTGAACACTCTCACAGAAAGTTTACAGAGTGTTCATGCAGCGAGTGGCTTGCCATGGTGGGCACTCATTCCACTCACGACTATTGCCCTTCGAGGAGTCTGGACGTTGCCTCTTGCAGTTATGCAAAGGCTTCGAATTAGGAAGCAGAATTCCTTGAGACCTATCATAGCAGCCACCGGCCCAGTTTTGCGCCAGAATTTGGCCAAAAAGGCTTTGAAAGCAGCAAAACAAGCGGACACACTGAGTCTGGCTGCTCTTGTTGCTCCCATCCGGAACATGAAGTACGAAGAGATCATGGTCTTGTCCACAAAAGAAACACGAAAGCGTCAGAAGAAATTGTTCAGGGCACATGGGGTACAACTCTACAAGAACTTCTTTTTACCCGCTGCGCAAGTACCATTGTGGGTGTGCTTGTCGCTTACTTTCCGGAATCTAAGTGGATGGTCAACCTGGGATGTTGGTGCCAAGCCTCTAGATCCCACTTTATACACCGAAGGAGCACTCTGGTTCCAGGACCTTGCCACTTCAGACCCGCTCCACTTCTTTCCTTTGGCTGTGGGTGTGATTGCATTAGTCAATGTAGAGTGGACGTTCAAGACGTTTTCGCTAATGAGATCGTCGAAGAAGCTGTTGAGACCAACGATTACTGATTCGTTAGCTAACGTATCGAGAATGGCCGTTGTCTTCTTAATGGCAATCTCATTGCATGCACCTTCAGCATTAACGCTATACTGGCTCAGTTCGCAAGTTTTTTCATTAGTGCAAAACATCTGTCTTGATTTGGCACTTCCTATCGGATTTACGCCTAACAAAAGAATAGAGAGTCGCAAGCAGACCTCGGTGGACGCTGTGGATGTGGTCAATCCTGTAAATAGAGAATAAGTAGACCATGTACCTGCACTGTACTATCGATTGCGAAAAGTCCACTAACATCAAACATGTCTTACATCAGTATCCTCAGAGAGTCTGCTGAATCTCTTTATCCCCAAATCACTGAAGAGATCTCGGCTCAATCGGTGAAGAAATATAAGGATGACACTCTCACGCTAGCAGAGCTAGATCATTGGAGGAATGTTGAGTTTCCCTCACTCTTAGCGAAGAGATACAGCCTGGACGACCTACATGTATCCAAAGACGAATTACTGTTGCTCATGGACTGGAAATTGGCTAAGGGAAAGTTCAGACCAACTCTACCCAAGTTGATAAAGTCAAATGATGACGAGAATGTCAAAATTGTCACGGTTGCAGGCTTTGCTATATTCTTAGACTACTCGGCGGAACTTAAATGGAAAGATGTTACTTTGGATGATTATAAAAAGACCTTGAGGTCCAGTCTAAAGAAATTGTGCGAATTGAAAGGCGTGGGGCCAGCCACCGGCAGTTTGCTCTTGTCATTATTGAACAAAATCACCCAGATTGCACCTCCGTATTTCAGCGATGAAGCGTACATGTACTTCATCAGGGATCCACTTCATCCTGGCTTACCCATAAAGTATACTGTAAAAGAATACGTTGAGGAATATGTGGGGTTACTTCTCACCATTGCAAAGAAAGATAGTATTTCCATGGACGAGCTCGAAAAGGGAGGCTGGGCACTCAAAATGTACCATTTATACCGCATTGATAAGCTTGCTGACATTAAACTCCCGTTCAAGATCGATGACGATCGATTGCAGGAATTCGGAGAAGCAAGAACCTTGCTTCCAGAAGAAAAGGTCGAAGTGAAAGCACGCAAGCGGACGGCGCCAAAGTCAGAAACCCCCCGTAAAAGAGTCAAGAACTAGATATCGATATAGTCCCGCTCATAGTTGATTAATTTGAAGGCATCATCATTGGCATCACAAAGCGCAGCAATGTTGAAACCCACAGAGTGTATCATACGTTCCAATCTAGAGTCGCGGGCAAAGTTATTCTGTTCCAATATTGCCATGTTAATCCTGTTCGCGAGTATTCCAACTTGTCTGTTGAAGTCTTCAAGATGCTTTCGTGCTTGAGGAAGATCCTTGAGCTCTTCTTTCGTGGAAATCAACAAGACACTTGAGAGCTCACCTAAGGCATGGTAGGTACCTGGGGTATTCTTCGTAGAAGCAAGTAGGTCCTTACCCCACTTGTACGCTTGCTCAAACAAGTTCTTTTCCATCTCTCCTCCGCGATTCTCGAAATCGAACTCATCTCCGAACTTAACCTCTAAGAACTTTCTCAAAAGATCAATGTACTGCAGAAGCTGAAGTTCAAACAAGCACCTGTCCATCTGGTCCAAGTTTGGGTAAGTCAGCTTCAAGAAATCAATGGCACTCACAAATTCGTGGTTGGCGATGTAAGTTTTAAGCAACTGTCTGTTTGAAGCATGCGAATCCACAATGTATTTCTCAACACTCTCCAGCCCTTTTGATACTTCGGCTTTGACATCACCTTCTGCTCTCACGCCATCTTCCCGCTTCGTATTCGCAACTAATTCACTGAGGTCTTCGTTGAAGGACCCAAGAGTTTCCAAATAGCCTTCCTGAATCAAATAACCTTTGATGAATTCGTTCAATATGGTTGGATCGTCTTTGATGTTGCGCACAGCTTGCTCAAAAGAAGACACACCCGAAGGGCTGAGATTCTCAGAAGTGGTATTCTGAACCTCTTCTGCGATGGAAGCGTATAGCTCCTTTTCTTGCCTAGCTTTTATCTCCATGACGTACTGATTGACGTTGAACTTGAACTCCTTGAGACCGAAGTTGGTCACTATATGAGTTTCAGGGGGATCTCCTTCGCCGAGCTCACTTGGAAGTTCAGCAAACTGGAAACCAATCATGGGGTACAAGGATCCCATTTTCAATCCATGGTGGTCGAAAAGACTATCCTTGTACTTGTTAGAGGCGCTGAGTTCTTTGTGCGTGATTGTTTTCACTAGAATTCCGTTTAGAGTGATGAATAATGACTGGTCGATGAAGTTGACTCCACATCCAACAACATCTGTTTCATATGTTCTTCTGCCTTTCGCTTGGTTCTTCGAGTGCGTACTAAAAGAAACATCAATATCCAATCTACTGGATTCCTGGTCGGCAGCTGCTTGTCTGTTTAGTTGGGAGAATCTCCGATTCATGTTCAACGATGATGTTCTGTAACCATGGTCACCGTTTTTGATCGAGGCATAAGAGCAGGAGTTATTGAAGTTCACGGCAAAGCTTCCTTCGAAACAAACACCCGGTTCGGCACCCAAGAATGTCAAGGTGTCATCGTCAATCTTCTTGTTGAAACCATCGTGATTGTAAAAAGACATGTCACTTTGAACATCCCTCAAATCTATACTTTGTACGGTGGCCGTTGTGGCTGAGGCAGAAGGCATCTTATCAAACCGAACGTGCCTCTTGGTGAATCCCATGCTGAATGAAAGAGAAGAACCAGAGGAGAGAGAGCTGTCATTGACATGCAACAAAGGTTTGTAATCAGTGGCCAGAGTAGCCATTTGCTCGACCAGCACTTCATAGTAGAACACTCCTGTCCTCTCTTCGACATCTGCATTTGAGATGAAGTTATAGTGCCTCTTCTTTCGATAGATATCGTCATACTGTGAGTCGGTTTTGTGGAGCTTGAAGCTGAGAGTAGAATATCCGCTCTCTGTGTTAATCTCCATACCCAATTCTTTGTCCAAATGCTCCAAGTGCTTGTTCACTGAGAGAGGCGTCCAGTACATGGGCAATGGCGACAAATAGGTGTTGGTATTACCAATCACTAAGTATGGCAAGAAAGAGTATTTCCGTTCGTGAGTGTCCCTGGCACCAGTCATCAACGTGTCCAACGAGCGGTTTAGCAATATGGCATCAGCATTTGTGGCGAATCCGGGACCAAACGAGAAGTCTCCGAGTTTCGGGTTCTCGAAGGCGGATTTCTTTGATTTCGTCGTAGGCTCATCATTGGTTGATTCACCACCCAGAGGTGTGGAAGCACGAGTTCCGCCTGCAGAATCAGCACTCTCTGACTGCGTGTCCGAAGTAGCAAGGCTCAAGCGGTGCTTGAAGATTTCGTAAAGCTCAAAGAGATATTCGTCAGACACCTGTTCCGCTGGCATATCTCCCAAAACCCCCAAAACCGCAAACTTGTCTCTGAGCTTATCTTTGATGAGCTTATTGATTCTAGCATCGCAACTGAAAGTGTGAGTTTCCTTCGTAAGATGCTTTGGTTGACGGAAATAGTGAGGTCCATTATTCAAGGAAATAAGGTTCTTTGCCCCTAATTCTGGATCTAGCCACGAGATCTCTCGTTGCATCTCCAAACCGACGCATGTGTTGAGAAGATACGGCGGAATCACATAGATAAGATCGGAATCCATAGTGTGGAGAAGTACAGAGTGGTTTGAGATAAGGGCAAGTCACGTGTTCTGGAGTAGTATGGCGATGTAAGTGAATTGTTAGTTTAGATACAAAATGGTAAGTGTATGGATATGAAAATACCATCGAATGAGTGAATCGACATCAGAGCTGCTTTCACTATAGATTGACAACACTAATTGATTTAGCGATCACTGAAACTAAAGACTAGCTTGACTGATCTCGTACATAGGATCGTAAATACTCTGATTTAGGTCTTCTGAGCATAAACTTTCCTCTCGAGCGGAGAATCTACGACGGTGCCACTTTTTCCACATATTCATTAATAACCCATTTTGCTTCCAACAAACTTGGTGCTAAGAAATCCGGTCATACTCATTCGAACAATACTCACCCGTCCACTTGAGAAGAATCTGGACCATTTCAATAGCACAAGGAATCCCCATCCAAATCAAGAGTGTAGATATCAACTGCGAAAATGAAGAATAGAAATCTCATCAATACTACAGATGACGGACGCCATAATCCACCAGGTGGAGACTGCCATCCCTCATATTCCACTCAAAGTCATATCTCAGGGTGCTGAAGCGCTCGTGCTATCCTCGGAGCTTCATCCATATCTTCAAACACAAAAATGCATAGTGAAGTATCGTCCACCCAAGCCGTACAGACACCCGAAAATCGATGCGATGATCACCAAATCTAGAACAGTGGGCGAAGCCAAATTCATGGCCAAGCTTGCCAAGCTTGGTATTCCCGCTCCAGCGCTAGTACTGATCGATGCTCACAATGGAATCATCTGGATGGAGCAGATTGGTCGTGTGCTAGAAAACGGCGAGGTTTCTTCGTTGAAGAACTACTTATGGTTTGTAGAGAAGACGTCTCCTACCAGCAGTGACGTGGAGCTGCTTTTGGTAAGCACTGGTACGGTCATTGGCCAATTGCATATGAACGATATGATTCATGGCGATTTGACACTGTCGAACATCTTGTTGCATAAGGAAATTGCCCATTTGATTGACTTTGGTCTCTCGTCCTATTCAGGATTGGCAGAGGATAAAGCTGTGGATTTGTATGTCATGGAGAGAGCAATTTTAAGCACACATTCAGATTACGCAGACCAGTACAACGAGTGGTTGTTGAAAGGTTACCGTGAGGCGCATTCGACAAAGCTGGATAAGAAGAAGTACGGAGAGACGATCAAGAAGTTAGAAGAAGTACGGTTGCGTGGCCGGAAACGGAGCATGTTGGGTTAATAGTTCGGAATGAATTGCATAATAGAAACTGGCGAGAAGACTACAATCTGTGCTGTCTACTGTATTATTTCGATGAAAGTCTTTCAGAGTCACAGAGACAACTCCGGAATGCGCTCAGTCTTATCGGCTGCGCCTGTTGCAGTTGCTGGCTCCCTTGTGTTTTTCCTCCTAGGCCACATCGAAGGTAACTTCACCACCTGAAATCTTGGTTCAATGCATCTCTCCGTGAACCAGCTTCTCAAACGGTTCTCTACGAGCTCCGAAATCTTGGGCACGTCCTGTAACTTCGCTCTGGAGCCTATCAACAGCTTTACCGAGAACTCTAAACGGTAATCTGGAGAAAACGAGAACATGAGTGCAGTTCCACCTGAATCGTCTTTTGTGTTGATCAACGATACTGTCAAGCAGGCTGAGAACCGAACCATGGATACCAGTAGCTGAATAGGGAGAACAGCAGTAAGTGGACGTGGGTGGTTCAAAAGAAGTCTTGTCTCTATGCCTAGAGTCAATGTGTCTGATAAATCCACATCGATCTTCGCCTCGAGCCTGCCCGAGCCGTCAGCGCTATGCTTGATTCGGCAATTGGAGAAAATAGGGAAGTCATCTCCAATATCGATCTCCACAAGTGAGATTTTATCCAAGTAATCAGGAAGATCCAGCTTGGCCAAGAACTCGTTAAGCAGGTGGTAGATGTTGTCGGCAAGTAATGCCTCTGTTCTTAGCTGTGAAATTGTTTGTGCTATGAGTACATTGAACCAGTCCAAGGACTCTGAAGCATGGTTGTTAACGTCGTAGTATGTTTTCTCAAGAATGGTGGCCAACTTCGTTGACTCATGTGTGTCATCGTCTCCCTTCTTCTCCCGCTTCACTATCACTCCCGAAGAATCCCGTTTCGCAGGTTTGGCTGTGGTTGGCGCCTCTGAAAATACAAAGAATCTGATGAAGACTAGAATCACAACAATAACACTGGCCTGGCCACATATTAGGCCCTGTGTGAAACTCCAGCCATTGTTGGAGGGGTGTATATCTCTAGAGTAATCAGCAGGTGTCCAAACAGGTACATCTCGAGACATTGTGGAGAAGAGAGAGTAATTCTTTAGTTGTGATTATATGTAGTATACACTTTTTTGGTATGATGAAAGTTTCCACTTCGTTCTATAATATTGCCCTACTGGCTTGTAATAATCAATTCAGCAATACAATTGACGACAACTGCTACTGCTCCAGCAAATTTGTCTACACTTGCCAAATGAATCATGGTATAGGATAGCAACTAACATGCGCCCTTAGTAGGCTTTTCTGCGCCGCGGCTTCTTGATCTTGCGAGTAGTCTCCAAGATAGCATCGTCGTTCGACTTCGCTTCTTCTTTCACTTCCTCCAGAACTCTTACAAGTTCCTCGTTGGTCTTTTCACTCTCATCGCTGGTCACGTTGGCACTGCCTTCTGGCCCTGGGGTCTCCTCCATCAGGTCCTCGTCGTCCATGCCAATCCAGTCTTTGAAGTTTCCAAGAATCAGCCTCATTGGCTTCTCGTTCTTATTGGCAATGTATCTGGAAGCAAATTCAGCCAATGGACTGGAGGCACGTGAGGACATATCGTCCAGGTCACCGCTATTGTTCTCCTTTCTCTTGCGTACGAACTCGCGGACCTCAAAGTACAAGTCTTTGCTTACATTGTTGAAGTTGTTCTTGTTTCTCATCCAGTAAGTTCTGAAGTCGCTGATATGCTTCTTGAACTCCAACTCGTTCTTCTTCAACCAACTGACATTGAGTTCTTTCCTCGTAGCACCGCGTGCGAAGTTACGCATCAAGTACTTGTCGTAGTCTCTAATCACCTTTGTGATGATATCAGACGTGGAGATTCCCTCTGTTCTTTGCGTGGTCAAAAACATACCCTTCTTCTTGATTGGCATGTAGATGTCATCCAGATCATTACTGGCGTACGGCAAGTCATCATGGGCAACATAGTCGATTCTGTGCTCCAAGAGAAAGTCTGTTGTAACGCACCATGGGGCATTGGGGATCACCTCGTCCACCCAGCGACAGTGCGTGAGCGTATCACACCGCTGCTTGTCTGTGAGGACCGTCAATCCCTTTTGTTTATGTGTCTCTTTGTCCAGAGGGATTCCACACACCAATTCCACGTTGGGAAACGACTTCTTGGCCTGCTCCAACTGGCGCATGTGGCCCAAGTGGAACAAGTCGAACACACCGTCGGCGTATATGCGAATCGGTCTGTCGGTAGGCGGCAAATTGAAGCGGTAACCTTTTGGACGAAACCGACGAAGTTCTTCGGGAAGCTCGGCGTCCAACTGGAGCTCACGGGCCTCAAACTCTTCTTGCTGCTTGGACTTGACACGGCGACGCTTGTGCACCTGAGCCAGGTCTTCGGAGTCCTCGTTTCCACTCTCGTCTGAAGGACTCTGTGATATGGGCAGCTGGTCTCTCTTCCGCTTGCGGAAAAGAGAGGTTATCTTGGGGCCAATGACCTCGACCGAGAGAGTACGGGCGAGCGGGCTGCCGGACCGTACGTCGTCGCTGTCGTATTTGGACATGGAGCAATGTTGTTTCCTGCAGAATTCTTCAATTTAATAGAGCGAGCACGGTGTAGGGATGTGGTGATATGGACCCACGTATATGAATTGAAGAGTTAAAGACTACTTGTTTTACTTCGGACGACCATAGCATCCGGTGGTCCTCGTGCACATGAAATTGGGTGGCCGTATTGCTATCATCTTTCACGCGAAAGATTGCGTCATATGATAAGATCTCGATGGATTGCTTTTCACGATTCGAGAGCATAGTGATCTATTTCGCCTCTGAAAACACTACAGTAGTCATTCTTGTACCACAGCAATTTTGGTGGCCTCTACTCGCACTAACTGCAAAATCTTGAATCAGGTCTCGGATCAAATTTTCGGATCGAAATCTCAACACTACAATGAAGTCATATGCCTTGTCCGATCTTAGGTTCATCTCACCTTCCAAGTTGAGATCGTGGTTCAGTGAACCTCGTAAGTTTGCAATCGTGGACGTAAGGGACTCTGACTACATCGGAGGACACATCAAAGGGTGCTACCATTACCCATCGGGAAACTTCCAGGAGAAGCTCCCCGAGCTCCGCCAGCGTCTTCTTGACAGTGGAATCGAGGACGTAGTGTTCCATTGCGCTTTGTCGCAGGTGAGGGGCCCAAAGCTGACCCTTCGGTTCTTGCGCTCTGTGGCAGAGTTGGAGGAAAGCCAGAGAAAGCCGTTTGACCTGATGAACGTATGGGTGTTGCAGGGCGGATTTACAAGCTGGCAGGCGCTCTACGGAGGAGACGAAAGTGTCACCGAGGACTATAAGAAAGACCTTTGGGAGTAGACTGTCCCGATGACTTCAAACCCTCTTCACTTTCGAAGAGACCGAGAAACCTGAAAGACCGTCTGAAAGACCGTCTGAAAGACAGAACAGAGGCACTTTCAATGACCGTGAAGCCTCATGCTCGAGAAAAGATAGAGTCGAAAAATACTGACTTCTGCAAAGCCTTGGCTGTGTCCTGTCTAGAGTCGAGGCGAATTCCAGTCCTCGAGTTTTCCTATTGCTTTTTGCTCAGAACGACGCATGTTCTACAACCTCGTTTCATATATAAGCCCTGCTGGAAGGGACACACATACGTTTTATGTTTGATGATTCGCGAATGCTGGTCGAAATCCAAATAAAAAACGCGCACGCGCTGGTGAAACTAAAAGCGGGACTGTTATGCTAACTAAGCCCATATGAAGGAATCATCGTGACGCGAGCATAGCCGGACCGCGGCGCAGATGCAAGAGAAGGGACACGGGAACTTTTGATGAACGGTGTATTGGCCGTGAAAGGTTGGCCCAAAAGCCAGGTGACGGTTGTGATCGCATGGAGCATGCCTTCAACTCCACCAACTACTTCAGAACAATTTCAAGAAGACGTGACTTGATCGCGCACAGCCTGCTGACATCGTCCCTGCGTCGCGCATCTCGTCCCAAAGTTCAAATGCCGAGCCCAGTGACACACCACGATACTATATAAACCCGGTGTTTGCCTGGCCTAACTACGCAAGATGCTTTTTGCTCCATTATTCCTTGCGTCGCTTGTGGCTGCTGCCACCACTACTACGTGTGATCCGCTCTCCACAACATGCGCTGCCGATGTTGCCTTAGGAACGGCCATCGTTGAGAACTTCACAACTAACTCGTCATATTTCGAGATCTCCGCTACCGAGTCCGGAGTCGCATACACAGAGGAAGGCTTGGAGTTGACGCTTGCTGAGCGCTACGACGACCCAGCCATCAAGTCCAACTTCTACATCATGTTCGGTAGAATAGAAGTTTTGTTGAAGGCCGCCAACGGTACCGGTGTCGTCTCGTCGTTCTTCTTGATGTCTGACGACTTGGATGAGATCGACATCGAGCTTTTGGGCGGTGACACCACTCAGTGGCAGTCTAACTACTTCTCCAAGGGTAACACCACCACCTACGACCGTGGAGAATACCACAGCACCTCCGGCTCGCCTCAGGAGCACTTCTACAACTACACCATTGACTGGACCAGTGAGAAGTGTACCTGGTACTACGAGGGTACTGCCATGAGAACATTGTATGCCAATAACTCCGAGGGCTACCCTCAGACGCCGATGTACATCAAGGCTGGTGTATGGGCTGGTGGAGACTCTTCCAATGCTGCTGGAACTATCGAATGGGCAGGCGGAAGCACCGACTACTCGGATGCACCTTTTGTCATGGGCATCAAGAAGTTGGTGGTCGAGGATTACTCCAGCGGTGACTCGTACTCCTACTCCGACATGTCTGGAGACTGGACCTCTATCACATCTAGTGGTGGAGAAATCAACGGTAGATTGGGCGACTCTGAGTCGGACGACACTACTACCACCACCAAGAACACATCCTCTAAGACCTCCACATCGAAGACCTCCACATCGAAGACATCAACCGGCTCTACGTCGAAGACATCCACAACAACCGGTTCTACATCGAAGATCTCCACAACAACCGCCTCTGCATCGAAGGCATCCACGACTACCGGATCTTCATCGAAGGCATCCACGACTACCGGATCTTCATCGAAGGCATCCACAACAACAGCCACCCCTGTGTCAACAAGCTTGGACTCTGAAGACACCACTACTTCCAGTGATGACTCCACCACTGCATCCACTTTGGTTTCCAGTACAACTTCGGGCTCTCTGACCTCCACTGTTGCCGTTTCTTCCTCCAACGATGGAGCAATCCAGGGCCTCAGCGGAGCATTGGTGCTCGCCATGGTTGCACTCAACTTGTAAATTATATACGAATAGATACTATCAGGTACACTAGAAGACGCATCGAGTCTCTCTCTGTAACTTTCATGCCGAGTATTCTTCTCAACTTGGTCCGTTACAAATCTGCTCTCTTCAATATTCATGCTGTGTATTCTAGTATTCAAATTAAACTTGGTCCGTTATAGATCTGCTGCAGCTGCCACTGTTGTTGCTGTTGCTGCATAAGTTGATGCTGTTGTAACTGCCCAGTAGCTTGCTGGTTGAGATTCATCCGGGCATTATCGATGTATGCATTGCGTACCTGTTCCTGCTGGGTTTGTGGGAATACTGGCACCGTGGGCAAGTTCTCCAAACCTCCGGCAGTTGGCTGTGCCTTCAATGCTGGCTGCTTCTGCTGAGCAGCAGAGTCAAAAACATTGGTAGTTGTCTGCGACACCATGAACGGGTTGCTTCCTGTGGCTGTGACGGAGACTCTCTGAGGAGTCTGTTGAAATGAGAACGCAGTCGTTTGGTTGTTTGCAAAGCGAGTGTTTCCAAAGGGGTTTGAGGGGTTGACTGCTACATTACCCGTGGCTGTCGCCGCCAACAGGGCAAACGGGTTGGTGTTCGACCTCTGCAATCCAGTGACTTGGCTTTGAATTGGCTGGGTCAACTGTGGCTGAACTTGCTGAGGTTGAAACTGCTGCGTTGGCTGCTGTTGGAAGAATTGTGAAGGCTGCAGTTGGAATTGTTGAGTTGGCTGTTGCTGGAACGCTTGCGTAGGCTGTTGCTGGAATGGCTGAGTAGGCTGTTGCTGGAAAACCTGCGTAGCTTGCTGCTGGAATGGCTGCGTGGGCTGCTGAGCCAAAACTGGATAAGTTTGAGTCGCCTGCGGCTGAAGTGTCTGGAATGGTTGAGTCGTTTGTGGCTGGAGTTGCAGCTGCGGCTGTCCAAACGGATTGCTACCGGTGTTTTGTCCATATCCACCAAAACCAGTTCCAGTGAACGCAGGTACAATAGTTTGAGTTGGTGGCTGTTGTGGCTGCACTGTTCCCCAAGGGTTGTAGGTCTGCTGCACTATCAAGGAACTGTGCCTCTGTGCATTGACGTCCTGGGTAGGTATGTTACCCTGGATGGGGTACAGAAATTGTTGAAGAGCCACGGGCTGGCTCACCCCGTTTTGTACGCCGTTAATTCCGTTTTGTACACCGTTCACTTGCGGCTGTTTCTGCAACTCGGCTGCAGCCTTAACTGGGGAAGAAGCGGAGGCTTGAGCTGGCTTCTTGTCTGCCAAATACTGACGCCTGTTGGCTTCAAAGTTGGGGTCGTCCAAGTATTCCTCCAACAGCGAGGTCAATGCCGTCGGAGCGTGCTTAATAGTTGGAACATGTAACTTGGTGGCATATTCGAGATGTTTTGCCACGCGCAAGTAGTCAATCACATACTTAGTCTGGTCCACAAACTTCTTGTACACTTTGAGTGCACGCTCTGCATCCACACGGAACATCTCAAAGTAGTGCTCCAAAATATTGATTACTCCCTCGTTGAGTTCCTGGAACAATGCCAAGAGGTCGTTGACAAGGAGACGGAACGCTGTCAACACAATGTCGTTTTTGATTTCGTTTTCTAAGAAGCTGTTCTTCAAGAGAGCATCAATCTGCTTTTGTACGCTCTCGCATTCTCTAAGAAGGCCCTTCTCCACCTGCAATGTGCGCAATCGACCGCCCAGTTGGTTGGTCAGATTGTTGACTCTTTCGTCCCGCACGTAGTCCATCTGAGTCTCGGAAAAGTGCTTGACTCGAGTGTGCAAGTACTTGCCATACTTCATGATAAACCGGACATCCGTGGTGAAAGTGTGGTTCTTGCCAATGTTGTAATGAGCCAAGTTGAGCATATTGGGAGCCTGCTCGGCAAGGTACTTCAACGTCACATCACGATCGCCCTCCCTGATCATAATATGAATTACAATGAGCGACTTGTACACCACCAGCCATGAGCTGTCCTGTAGCCTGTGGTGGAGGGTTTTCATGATAGTGTTGAAGTTCTCGCCGGAAAGCTGATGGTTCATCAGCGTGGCCATGAGAATGGGCTCAATGTACTTGGGCTTCGGCGCCGCCACCTTGAGCTTGGTCGCCCCCTTCACGATCTTCTCGTACGTGGTCATTGGGAGGAAGGAATATGGATATTATTTTTTGTATGTGGGCGGAGTGCAGATAGCGGTCGGGCCGGCGGTGGTACACTTGGAATAGGAGATAGAGCAGTTGGTAGACTCGGGACCAGAGTAACGGATGTAACGATTTGATGAGAAGATCTGCAAGTGGAGATATTTTCTTCTGGATCCGAAATATAAGGTTGGGTGTGCCGCAACTTATTAATAGGAGTCGCGAACTGCTTGACAGATCAGATTGTGGGAAATCTCGAATAAAGGCATCAGGTGTTAAATGTGATATTTTGGAATTGGGTGGATAAGTAGCGAATTAGAATGTATGTAACTATTTGCAAATATTGTTTGGTTGGGATCATAGTTATATTGGTGAGATATGAATACTTTTAGATATATTGGTGAGAAATGAGAACTGTGAATACTATGTTATTTTAATAATTAGTTTAAGAAAAGCTCTGGAAGGAAACAACTCATTGGATCAACAGCTGCTACTTTGAAAACGAATTGTCGTTAAAGGATCACCACTCAAAAGTGTTTTTTTGGGTGCAAATGTGCTAGAAAAGGCTGCGTAGAAGATCCCAAAAATGCAAGCGGAAATGACACGCAACTCCATGAGGCCCATGAACCAGGTCGGCACCGCATCATCGCAAAATCCAAGTCTACAGATCCAAGCCCAAACTTCTAAATCCCACTTCTCGTGTAACCACGTCGCTTTTGCGACTGTAACTACCAGACAGCCTGAAATGACCTCTTATTGACCGCACCACACGGCAATGCTATGTACAGATGCTATTTGTCTTTCATGCCTCCTCTCTTATCCAAGAAGTCTTTGGCCTCGTTCACCTTCGTAGCCAACAACGACGAACCTCCCTTATCCGGGTGGTTGGCCATCATCAACTTTCTGTGCTGCTCTTTCAACTTAGCCTTCGACAAGTTCGTCTCTTTCAAGGCCAAAATCTGTAATGCTTCCTTGGCAGACATCTTCTGACCGAAACCGCCCTTGACAAACGCCTTTCCATTAATACCAGGCTGTTTCGACTTCACAAACCCAGCAGCAAAGTACACAATGCCGAATGCTCCCAAGCCAGTGATATACGGGTGGTCACCCATCCAGTCACATGTGCGGTCAAAGTACCACTCAGCGGAGCCCTCGGGCGCAGATTTTTTCTGCAAGTGGCCGGAGTAGGTACGGTTTGCTGGGTCAGCAACCTGGGGCTGTGTGTTCTCGCCAGGAATCAGTAGCGTAGGTACCTCCATTGTGGTTTCGGTTGTAGAGTCGAAAATTTTCAGCATGTGTAGGTCACGTGCACGAAGCAAAAGTGGCGAACGCCACCACCATGGCTGATGATCTCTGTACGAGGCGAGTACTGTGTGATGCGGTCTCTCTACAGTTGCACTCGGGTCCAAGCTATATCGTTGAAAGCTGGTGCCGATGGTAACGATGCGAGGTACGTTTGCCCTAATAGGTCTGAGAAGAGCAAGCCTGACACCATGAAAAAGAATAACAATAGCAACCGAACTAGCCAAGGCACTACTACGACTCTTAGCAATTTGGTAGCTTCCACTATAAATCATGTCTACTGCACAAAACCCGTGCACCGCTATCTCCCCATCTCTGCGGCTCGTTTTTTTTTCCACTCATCTCATCCATACTTAACGCTTCGCCGTCCCTTGCATCCCACATAGCATCATGAGAATCTACTCGTGCCATTTCTGCTCGTCTCCCGTGTACCCCTCTAAGGGAATCATGTTTGTGAGAAACGACGCCAAAGAGTTCAGATTCTGTCGTTCTAAATGTCACAAGGCTTTCAAGCAGAGAAGAAACCCAAGAAAGTTGAGATGGACCAAGGCTTTCAGAAAGGCTGCCGGCAAGGAATTGGTGGTGGACTCTACGTTGACGTTCGCTGCCAGAAGAAACGTTCCCGTCCGTTACAACAGAGAGTTGATTGCCACGACGTTGAAGGCCATGTCCAGAATCGAGGAGATCAGAGTCAAGAGAGAGAGAGCGTTCTACAAGAACAGAATGAGAGGCAACAAGGAGAGACAGTTGGCCTCCGACCGCAAGTTGGTCGCAGCACACCCAGAGTTGTTGAGAATGAGAGATGTGGAGCTCCAGAGAAAGGCCGAGAGAAAGGCTGCCAAGGCTGCTGCCGAGGCCGAGGACGACGATATGATGGATGTCGAGTCCGAGGAGGAGTCCGAAGAGGAATCCGAGGAGGAGATGGAGAAGGTTGTGTTGAAGAGCAAGCCCAAGAGAAAGGTGAGGGCTTGAGTGTATATTTAAGTAGCCCGCACGTCTGTGTGAGGCTCTTGAGCTGGGTGTCAATAAATATTAGGATCGTTCGTTTGCTATGTATTGGTCTGCCAGAGACCATGCCCTAACTGTGGTAGCCTATTGCTTTCCATCTCTTATTTTGTTGATCACTGGCCAGAACGGCTTCTGCACAACGTGTCGTATTTCCGGCTCGAGTTCTTCCTCCACGATCTCGGGCGTATCCTTCTGCCTCCGCAGGGCTTCCATGAGCATGTTGACGGTGGATACATGCGCGTCCGAATGGATTTGGTGACTTTGTCGTCTTTTGATGGGGGAGCTGGGAATCTCGTACTCGTCTCGTGATCTCTTACTGGATGGCGTGGGCGAAGATGTGAAGTTTGTCAGACAGCTGGAGCTGTACGAGTGCATGGAATATGGCGAGGAGCTTAGAAATGACATGATATAGGTACGCATTTTCAAATTCGCGTTACATAGTCAAGTGTCATTCTGAGTATTAAAAGTGTAGGGACTATATAAGTTTTAGGCAATGTGCTTGGTGAAACGATGGGACGATACGAAAACAGCAATACGGCTTCTTCATTTCAGGTCTTGATCAGCAATATTGTGAACTGGTTCTTTGCCTGGCTCTTAACAGTATAGATCTGACCTGCACAAACTACTTCATCTCTTCTATGACAAGAATCATCAAGCACAGTCCGAACACTCGGATAGAGCTGAAAACGGACACAGATACGACGTTTCTTGTCAAGACAAACACTCCTTTCATTTCGGCAGTCAAGCGAATCGACAAGATTCTAGAAAAATTCGACAAGACCAATGTGGACCACCGGAAGTACCAACGAGGAGAGTACAAGAAGGTGAAATATATATCCGTCAAGGGAATGGGACGTGCCATCGAGAAGACCACGTCTTTGGGACTCCATTTCATGACGAAAAAGGCATATAGAGTGGATATCATGACAGGCACATTGGAGGTGTTGGATGAGATACGAACTGTTCTGAACTACTCAAGCAAAGATGACAGCGATGAAGAAACACTGTACAAAACGAGGAGTGCCAGCTATGTGGAGGCAAGAATATGGCTTAAGAGAGACAGCACGTAATGTCTCTGGACGCTAGAGTCTATGGATCCGCCTCTACCTTCCAAGTCTCCAAGCGGTAATTTCTCAATTCAATACGTCGGGCGATGTGCCTGCTGGCAATAGGCACAGAGAAACTACTGCAAACCGATTTTCCATGGATGATCCTTCCGTTCATTAGACTATTAAATGCATCATACGTCTCGCGTAGCCTCGCAACACTGATGGTCCAACCAGCTCTTACTCGTCTGACTTTGCTGTATTTAACCGCTTCAAACAAGCTTCTTTGATATGCAATAGTTCCACCACATGACGCTCCACTTTAGAGCTCTTCTTTGTCTTACGCCCAGCGTTCTCAAAATCCTGCTTCTGCTGCTCCTCGTCCACAACGCCGAAGAGAGCCTCACCTTGTGCTATTAGCGAAAGACACTTCTCATAGTCTCGATGGAAATAGGCTCGTTCACACGCATGGAGCATATGGACACGGTCGGTCTTCTTGTCATTATCTAGTGCGGCTAAGGCAGACTCTTCGTAGAGCCAATCCTCTGTGTTGATTCTGGGTCCACTAGCATTGAATGCGTCCTTTTGTGCCTGGAACTCCTCAGCGGTCTGCGTTTTTCTTGCCTTGGCTTTCTTTTCTTTTGGGGCCTCTAGAGCAAGGTTTTGAAGGCTCTCGCCAATCGCCTCGGCGTTTATGGTGCCCTCTGACATGTAGTTGGAAACTTTGGCGATGCCATCTATGTGCAGGTTAAATAACCACAAAGTGCAGGTGATAACTACCAATGTTGCAACCTTCTGTTTTTTCGATAAGGAACTATCGTATAAATAGAGTCCTGTTCGACTACCGAGGTCTTACAATGCCACAGAAGTCGTCAATTCCGCGCTCGGACGCAAAAAATAGACAATGAGCGAAGTATTCCTCCCGAAGAATCTAGACGGAAGTGGGCGTTCACAGCTATACAAGCGATTAATACTACAAGTGAGTCCTAGCGCATCTTCAATACATGTTTGTCTATAACTTGCAGATCGTTATCTCCTGCACCCGTAAGATAACAATTCCGTTGCTATATAAGTCGCACGATTCCGCATATATAAAGTAGAATGGACTCGGATCCTCTTCTTCCCCCTAATGCTCAGCCTGTTTTGGTTGAGAGCACGAAGAGAACGGTTACTCGTGTGAATTGGCTACCTCGGTTTGTATTTCTTGCTCTCATTGGCACGGCTCTTGTTGTATGGAATGTTGCAACTGCGTTCACCATAGGAAATGGCTATGCCTTCAATTACCTTATTTTTGGTAAGCTGCCGCTGAAGCTAACGGTGTCAGAGGCAGAGACTAGCTTCTTGGATGTATTGGACAACTCCAACTACGCGAGGAACTGGTCCCTCAAATACACCCAAGAGCAGCACTTGCTGGGCCAGAACATTGAATTGGTGAACTGGACGCAAGAGAAGTTCCGTGAGTACGGCCTTGTGGATACAAAGGTCGAGACGTACCACGTCTACTTGAACACGCCCAAGGACCACGCCTTGCGCTTGATTGAAAACGGAAAGGAGACATACTCGGCTCCTCTTGAGGAGGATGCGTTGCCCGAGGACCCGACATCACTCAACAATACTGTGCCAACATTCCACGGCTACTCGGCTTCAGGAAACGTAACGGCAGGTTACTTTTATGCCAACTACGGCCGTAAGGAAGATTATGCTGCTTTGGTGGCTGCTGGAGTTGACACCGCAGGCCGCATCGCCATTGTGCGTTACGGTGAGATCTACCGTGGACTCAAGGTGAAGTTTGCTGAGGAGGTTGGGGCTATTGGTGTGGTCATGTACTCCGATCCAGGTGATGATGGAGAGTTCACACCTGCAAATGGCTACAAGCAATATCCTCATGGCCCTGCCCGTAACGAGGCTTCTGTTCAGCGTGGATCTGTGATGTACTTGTCCTATGGACCAGGCGACCCAACTACTCCCGGTTATGCTTCTCACGAAGGTGTGAAGCGCGAAGACCCACACGCTACTATTCCCCGGATTCCAAGTTTGCCGATCAGTTACCGTGAGGTGCTCCCTATTTTGGCCAAGTTGAACGGAACTGGATTAGCCAGCTCGCGTTTGGGTAGTGACTGGGTGGGTAAATTGCCCGGTTTTGATTATTCGATTGGCCCTTCGGACCTCGAAGCTCCTGTGCATCTCAACTTATTCAACGATCAGGAATACGGTATCGTTCCTATCCAGAATGTCTTGGGTACGACACCCGGTATTTTGAAGAACGAGGTTATCATCATTGGTAACCACCGAGATGCATGGATCAGAGGAGGTGCTGGTGACCCAAATTCTGGATCTGCAGCAATGTTGGAAATCCTCAGAGCTCTCAAAGAACTCACAGTTAAGGGTTGGAAGCCATACCGTACTATCATATGGGCTTCGTGGGATGGCGAGGAACCTGGATTACTTGGTCTGACAGAATGGGCTGAGGACCACGCCAAATGGATTAACAAAAATGTGGTTGCCTACCTCAACATGGACAGCGCCGTGAGCGGCCACATGCTAGCTCTTCAGCTGTCACCAGTTTTCAATGACATGCTCTTGGATGTTGCAGGATCTTTGAACCACCCTCAAGGAGGCCTGCTTTATGAGCATTTCCTGACGGGCCCTTTTGAAGGAAAGATTCCAATTTTGGGAAGTGGCTCGGACTACACAGTGTTCTTGGAGCATTTGGGTGTCCCTTCATTCGACGTTGGCTTCGGTTGCAATCCTGAGACTGATCCTATCTACCAATATCACCTGAACTACGACTCATTTTACTGGATGGACACCTTCACCGATCCTGGTTTCATCTACCACAACGTCATGAGTAAGTTTTTGGGTCTCTTTGTTTTGCGTCTTAGTGGAACTGAGGTTCTTCAATTCAACACGACCCGTTATGCTTTGGATATTCAGAGTTATTTTGATGATGCTTTGAAAGCTGTTCCAAGCAAATGGTATCACCACAGATCTGGAAATGTTCATTCTGAAAAATTGATTGAATTACTAGGAAAGCACCACAACTCTTTCGAGTTCGTGAAAGACTTTACTAAGGCCGTGGAGCTGACCAAGAAAGCAATTGAGCAATTCGTTAACGTCGCTAAACGTTTTGATTCACACAAAGACCAATTGCAGAAGCAGCTTTCGGACACCACCCTCTCATTTTGGAAACGTGTGAAGGTTTACACGCAGCTTCGTGTTGTGAATGTGAAATCGGGACTTCTTGAAAGAACATTTTTATTTAGCGAGGGTCTCAAAGGCCGTCCTTGGTTCAAACACTCTGTGTTTGCAAGTGGTCGCTACACAGGTTACGCCGGACAATCCTTGCCAGGATTCCGTGAAGCCGTTGAAGATTTGGAAGTTGAAGAGGCGGTGAAATGGCTCAATGTGCACTGGTTCACAGTATCAGTGGCAGGTACATTATTGCGTATATAGACAGTGATCTAGTTTCAATATCATGAATCAGTAACAGAAGCATAGATATCAAAAGACCTGAGGGCTTCAGTAATAAATGGGTTACTTATCACCCTGCACAGATATCCGGGTGCAAAATCGCAGTTGAAGAGTCATATACACCTTTCTTTATGTTGAAAGTAACCACAAAAGAGCAGGCGCTCGAGATATTAGACGCATACGACCACTTTCTTTTCGACTGTGATGGAGTAGTGTGGCTTGATAACGTGCTAATTCCTGGTGTTTCGGAATTTGTCCACCATCTCAAACTGAACAACAAGACGTATGCCTTCGTCACCAATAATTCCCTGAGGTCACGCGAGAACTACCTCGGAAAGTTCGCTTCGTTGGGCTTTGCCGATGTGGCCAAGGACTCCATCTTTCCGACATGCTATACCGCTTCTCTTGTTTTGAAGGAACAATGCAAGCTTCCGCCAGGGTCCAAGGTCTGGGTCTTGGGTGATGAAGGTATCGAAGAAGAGCTTAGAGAGTGCGGATACATCCCTGTTGGAGGATCTGATCCATGTCTTGATGCCGACTGGGACCCGGATCATGAACTTTTGACAGTCGACCCAGATGTCAAAGCCGTGGTGGTGGGATCCACAAAGAAGGTGAACTACATGCGTATTGCCACAACAGTGCAATATCTATTGCACAACAACAAATCACTTCCATTCATTGGCACCAATATTGACCGTACATACCCAGGACCTGGAGGTAGGATCTTGCCAGCTGGAGGGCTGTTGGTCTATTTCATGAGATACACTACTGATCGTGAGTTTATCGACGTTGGCAAGCCCAGCAAAGTCTTGTTAGACGCTGTTTTGGACCTGTGCAAGTTCTCCAGAGAGAAGACTTTGATGGTGGGTGACACGTTATACACAGACATTAAGTTCGGAAATGATGGAAAGTTGGGTGGGTCAAAAGGAACGTTGTTGGTGTTGAGTGGCGGAACGAAAGAGGCCGACTTGGAGAGCGTAGAAGATGCGAGTCATGTACCACTGTACTATGTGGAATCATTGGGACATCTATTTGCACTCATCCAAGAAGTCTGAAGCAGTTCCATAACTTAGAACATTTAGAATATAGATATATTAGACTATCATATAGAAAGATCTCGTGATGATCTAATCAGCTCGATATCAGATATTCCTGCACACCTTTATATCTAACTACCTATTATTCATGCTCAACTTCACTGGGCAAACAAAAAAGCGGGTGATAAACCTTGGCGACCGTCGTCAAAAAGGCAAATCATTCCTTGAACAGACCAAGCTTCAACGCCAGCAGCGAGAAGAATCGAGAGTCCGAGATCGGAGCGCCACGATCATCCAGTTGTATGTGAGACGCCGATTATCGCTATTCAAAGCCTCTGAGTGTATCAAGCAGCAGTGGCTTGCAAATCCAGGTCCAGATTGGGCCACTTGGGCCACGCAGTTTGCTTTTGTGGCTCGGTTCGGAAGGCGAGCCGAAATATCTGACCTTCTTCCGCGATTCAGGGCTGGATTGGCGAAATCTAAGGGTGATTTGAGTACCAGGAGTGTTGAAGTGCTTGTTGGTTCACTCAATGGGCTTTTGGATCGTGAAATTGCGGGAGTTACCGAGTGCCTCTGTGATTTGGTGGCATACTACGGGGTTCACGTGTCTACGGCTTACTCTGGAATCATCCCACGGTTACAGAAGCACGAGCTTACCCAAAGCATTGTGGACCTCATATTCGCAGTTAATATGGCCGATTCTTACGAACACTTCGTGTTGTTTTTGGCCACAGCACAAAACCTAGAGTACTCGCAACATTTTGCCTCCATAGTGCGTGTTGCTCTAGCGCATAACAACATTGATGTTCTCCGGGAGCTCTCCGACTGTCAAAAAATCACATTGCTAGTCAATGTCTTGGTTCTTCAAAGAACCTTCGAGGCTCAAGATTATCTATTGCATACTCAGCTTCTCTCGACAATGAAATTCTCAATTCGTGCTACGAATGATGACGACGAGGACGACTTGGTACAAGAGAGCCAGTACTATGAACACAGCGAGCTTCGGGTTGTTAGAGTGTCATCCAGATCAGCCGAGATCATTCTGTCACTCTACTCCTCGAATTATATCTCACATGTGATCGGCCAGTTCCGGAATGGAAGTGAGAACTCTTCGTTGGCACTCCAATCCATTGCCCTGCTCATGTACTTGTTTCCGCAATCAAAGACAAAACTTTGCATGTTGTTAACCGTCACTGCGGGCTCGCACAAGTGGTTCTTCGAAGAACTTGTTCGCCAGCCAACTTACGTGGCCTTCAGAGATGCCGAAAAAACAAATGACTTCTTGACCTCACACGAGTTGCAAGAGTTCTTCCCATCCCACGAAAATTCCATTTTTTGGAACCTATTGTATACCTATGAGGAGCTCTTATCGTACTGGTTGATCGTTTCCAACGACATGGAGAGCTTCTCAGAAGACAGTATTCTGTTGGAGAATGTCAATGACTTCTCTCATTTCCTCAAGATTTTGTGTCTTACTTTAATTTTTAACTCGAGAGACACTCAAGCTCGTTTGTTCTTTGGTGAGATAACAAAACTCAAAGACATCTCTCTCGCATTATTGAACCAGGTTTACATCAAGAACTTGAGGCTCAAATTTCTTCCTAATGACTTCTGGAAACTCAAGCGGTTGAATTTTGACATTGATGGTATGATCCAAATTGTGCTCGATGATGAGGAAAGGCGCGTTGACCTTGATTCTTCAGAAGAAGAGACACGCCGCGGATCCGTCTCTATCAAGAGAAACAAATTGCGGACAGGTGATGTAGCAGCAAAGTTGGAAGTATTAAGCAAGGTGTCCTTTTTCGTCGATTTCAAAGATCGTGTCAAAGTTTTCCAGAGTCTTATCGACTTCGACCAGCAGAGATTGAATCCAGTGCTCTCATACTTCCAGGAGAGCCCTTCCAAGCTATCCGCGGATATCCATCGTGACGCTTTGCTCTTTGATGCATATACTAGTTTCCACAAGAGCGGACCTAACTTCAAAAACCGCCTTAGTGTTACATTTCACAATGAGCACGGTGTTGAAGCTGGCATTGATGGTGGTGGAATCACCAAAGAATTCTTGACATCGGTCGTAATGGAGGGGTTCAGCCCTGAAAGTGAATTCAGATTGTTCAAAGAGACTGCAACAGACAATGAAATTTACCCGAATGACGATATTTATTTGCAAATCAGCAAGCGCATCAACTTACCGGAACAGCAGCAGAGATTGCTCTACATGCGCTTTTTGGGGATGGTTATCGGCAAGTGCCTATACGAGAACGTATTGGTTGACATTGCTTTTGCTCCATTCTTTTTAAGCAAGTGGGGAAACACCAATTATCCAATGAAAAACTCTGTCAATGATTTGGGTTATTTGGATAGCGAACTTTACCACAACTTAATGAAACTATTGGGAATGAATGAGTCTCAGCTCGCTTCGTTGGATCTTAACTTCACCATAGATGAGTTCGTCGATGGTAAAACGCTCAAGTACGACTTGTTACCACCGAATGGAGAGTCTGTCTTGGTCAACACCTCAAACAGATTGAACTACATCCATCAAATGGCCAATTTTAAGTTGAATCAGTGTTTACACATCCAAACCAAGTACTTCTTGGAAGGCTTGTATGACGTGATAAGCAGCACTTGGCTCAACATGTTTGACCCCTTTGAGATGCAAATGTTGATCAGTGGTGGCCAGAGTGATGTCAACATGGCGGACTGGAAAGAAAACGTCCTGTACGGCGGCTTCTACGACGATGATCTCACCGTGGTGTACTTCTGGCAAGTGGTGGAGGAAATGAGCCCCCAAGAGAAGAGTCTTCTCATCAAGTTCGTGACATCTGTGTCACGGGCTCCACTTCTCGGTTTCGGAGCTCTTTCGCCGAAATTCGGTATTCGTAACTCGGGCCGGTACCCGGATCGTTTGCCTACTGCTTCAACTTGTGTCAACTTACTTAAGTTGCCCGACTACCAAAATAAAACTCTCATCAGAGAGAAACTCGTCTACGCTATCAATACCAACTCAGGCTTTGACTTGTCCTGAGACTTGTTCCTGCACATTAACCTGAAATAACGTGGAGAAGAATCAGCCGCGCCTCATCCAGCCACTTTTCATTGCTATGTGGAAGCTCCTAGGCGTGCCGAATATACGTTCTAGTTGCTCAATTGCAGCTCGACCAACATGTCGAGTCTTGTATGCAGCCCCCAAGCGGAACTTCATCAATCCATTGTTGCCTTTCGATGTACTTGAAGAACTTGAAAATGATGAGGTGGAAGACAAGAACAAATCACTTGAGAAAGACAAGAAGAAGCTAACTCGACAGAAAAAACGGCTTGCTAAGAAGTTACATGAAGAGATCGTGGACCACACTGAAGGCAAGAAACTTGATGAAATGGACTTTTCACACCCAGCAACTGCAGAAGTGAAGCAGGTGGGAATTGATACGGCTGCCATGGGAACACTTCCTTCAACATCTGAAACGTCTAAGGTACCGGGACATAGCACTGCAACTAGAAGTACAGATGGAAAACCTAATGAAATGAATGCATCTTCCGACTCAAAAAGCCAAGGCAATACGACTGCAACGGTGGCCGCTAGTGCGGGTGGTTCTTTAGGGAACGGTGGAGGAAGTGGAGGTGGGGGTGGGGGTCCCCCAAAAGGCCCCAATGAAGACCCTAGCAAAGAAGAAGAGCAGAAAAAAGCTTTAGAGGAAGAGGAAGCCATGGAGGAAGAGGAACCAGAAGAGCCACCGCATTCGAGCTTTCGGCAATTTATGGAAAGATTCGGAAGATTTGTTTTCAAGTGCCTTGAAACTATGGGTATCACTCTCAGTTCAGTCGGCGTCCTTGGACTCTCTGGATTCTTGTACCACAAGTTCTATAACCAGCATGTTTTAGAAAAGATCGACTCCGCCTTTGAGCATGGCGACCCGGCGTACCAACTTGCTATTCACAAAAAAACAAACAAAAGGAGCGAGGAGCAGGGGGAAGATTTGGACGACGAAAGCGAAGATTTATCCCCGTTCTGGGTCACACGGCCCCAGCAACTGCTTCTTGACGACATCGTAGGTGGCAAAATAAGGGGCCGTTATTTCTTGGTGGTCGGAGAAAAAGGAACAGGAAAAACAACATTGATAATGGAAGCAATGAAAAAAATCAACGGACATAATGTGGCAATCTTCGATGCCCATGCAGACCCGGAGATCTTCCGTATCCGTCTTGGTAAGGCTCTCAACTTCGCATTCAACGAAGACTACATCGGATCCCTATTCAGTATAAGGGGGCCCAGAGACACCACAGCTTTGCTTGACATAGAAAGAGCGTTCAACAAGTTGGAGGAGTTGGCCATTAAGCGTAGGATGCTTGGCAAGAGCGACCGGCCCTTGGTATTGATTGTCAACAACTCGCATTTGATCAAGGACAATGAGGAAGGAATAAAGTTGTTGGAGCTCTTACAACAGAAAGCGGAGGGCATGAGCGGCAGCGAATTGGTCACGATGATCTTCAACAGTGATGATTATTGGGTGTATGAAAAGTTGAAGAAACTTGGAACACGACTCGAATTGATCAATGTCCGGGATTTCAATCGCAAGGAAACTGTGAGTGTGTTGCAGTTCATGAGGAACAAGTATTTCCCTAGTGGCAAGTACCCCGAGTACCAGCTCGACGAGCATGTGTCGCATCAGATCTACGACTTGATTGGAGGGCGTCCGCAACACATCAGCCAGGTGGCCCGGCACAGGGACGTTTTCCGGGCGTGTCATGAGATCATCGATAGAGAAAAAACATGGTTTCTCAACCAGTGTGGCTTGTTGGGCGAAGAAATGGATGACGATGTGATGGAGTCTGGCAAATTTTCCACCAGTGCAATGTTGTTGATGCGGGAGTTTGTGGAGATGGATCGCAAACATATGAACACGCTCATATCCAAAGCCCTGCCCGACAGCAAGGACGTGCATAAGGAACACCATCTCCCGGAGCTCCCGCTTTGGAGGTCCCGCCAGATCATGACGCGGCCCGACTACATTCAACAGTACGATAATCTCAATATTTTCACTGTGGATTCGGATCTGCGAGTCCGTGCTGACTCCGTGCCCATGATGAGAGCATTCCATGAGATTGCATCGCAACCGCAGTTCGACGAGTTGCTCGACGAAACCGTCCAGAGAGTTGGAGACATCGAATCACTTGGCCGCACGAGGGAAATTGTCATGAAGGATTTAGCGCTAGGCAGCAACTACGAGGTGCACAGTGGCGATAACAAGGCGGTGGTCACGATGCACACCAAGGCCGCCAAAGACGACGACGGCTCGGGACAAATCCTCTTGGAGGAGATCTCGAAATCGGACCATCGGAAGCGGTGGTGGAACAAACGCATGGGTCGATTTGATCAGTCTTACATGCCCGAGGCGGACGTCCCCACCGCCACATAGCACGCCGTACCAAACCCCGGCTGTGTATTTTGCAGATAAGCTTGGAATGCGCACGATGAAGAACACCTCGCCGATGCAACATGACGTCTGCCGCGCCAAATTTCAATCTCTTGATGCATCCGCGCAATACTGCGCCTGCCACCTTTCAATCGGCCGCCCCTATACGAGCCGCAGGCACCGCCATACTAAAAGAAATAGGTACCAGGGGTACGTTACTCCGGCATATGGTCATGCATGTGACGATAAGGTGCGGAAAAGGTCGTATTGATTGCATTCTCCGGTGCACACACATGGCCATCCAAAATGTGTCAAGCGGCGGAGGCCGCCAACACAGCTGTTCCGAAAACATTCCGCCGGAAGTCCGGCACGTGGACGGCGCCTCGGCAGAATGACGACGGTGAAACGGGATAATTGCTGTGAGTTCTGGAACTGTGCCTGCGTATCTATCGGTACGATTCTCATCCTGCACGCGAGCCCAAGCAGGGGAACGCCCCATAAGCCCGAGTGCAACCCAATGTACTACCAGTTACGTCGCCACGGTGGCTGGCGCCGGAGAATTTGATGGGATTAACAACATACTGTACAGCGCGGCGTATGCGGTGACAGGCTGTTTGCATGCGTGCATGTGCATCAATTACGAGAATGGCAGCTTCCGGAGATCCCCAACCTGCATGGGGTGTGGGGGCCGGAACTTTTGTCGGCAAGTGTGAATGTACACAAAGCAGTTTTGCTTAAGTTGATGGTAGAATAGCTGAGAAGAATTTGCACCTGAGTTTGACATGACGTCGTATTTGCGAAAAATAAATGTTATGCACGGCACGCTGATGCAATGGAAATACGCCGCAAATCAACAGACGATACAGCAGGCGCAGCCGCGCGCCATGTAGTGGGCGCTGTTTGGAATAATGGCACACGCCACGCTTACCGTCATGCTGCAGTTACCAGGAACGTGCCGTATATGGCCGTAAAATAAACGACGTTTCCGCCCGTATGCAGGAAAGCGCTAATGATGCGGGCCATGCACATCCCGCGGTATTTTACGCTTGCGACGTATAATTGGAGCAAGCAATCGTAAGCTTGATGCCGAGCGTAGGTGTCGTGTTCTAGTTGTTCAATGCAGTCCTGCACATAGCCACCCTTTCTTTTGACTTGTGCCATCCTGATCAGTGTTTTTACGACTGAACCACTTTCTTTCCACGTCGGCTTTATTTCTTGCCAGAGCGTTGTCTTGTCTTTTTTGCATTCTTAGTGATTCTGCGTTTTCATCGATCAACTTCTCGAACCACCCTACATCTTTCCTCAGGCTCTCCACATGGACGTATTCAACTCGGCCCTCCGCAACCCGTTGCCGCCCATACGAAAGGAGTCCGATCAACATGGCGACGACTCGCCGCCGTCGCGACTGAATCTGGTGCAGCCAGATGATGCCGAAGACCGCAAAAAGAAGAACCTGCGTCGCAAGCACCGCAACTCCCACTTGGGCTGTGGGACGTGCAAGAAGCGGCGTATCAAATGTGACGAGAACCTTCCGCAGTGCTTCAACTGTGTCAAAGGAAAGCTTCACTGTGCGTACTTGAACCTCGACGCTCCGGCTCGTAATGCGTTACGCATGGCTCAGTACAACCAGAACTTACGCCAGGATCGCCATGACGAGCCCAAGAAAGAGAAGGACCCAGAGCCACAGCCGCAGCATTATTCTGGCATGGTACCGATGCTGGTTCTTTCGGCACCTCATTCGAACCAAATGCCCCATGCTCCTCCAGTGGCACAGCCCACCGCGGCCCCAATCATGCAGCAGCAGTATGGCCCCCTCGTCCTGTTTCAGCCGATGGCCACTGCTGTGGCAGGTATCACTACATATCTGCCTATGCAAGTACAGGTGGTCACTTCACAAATGCCCGTGATCTTCCAGCCCGACGTTCAAATGCAAATGATGCACATGCAACAGGTGCAACAGCAGCAGCAAATGCAGCAGGTTCAAATGCAGCAGGTTCAGTTGCAACAGCAAAACTTGAATATGCAAAAATCCATTGAGCAGCCAGTGATGGTGATGCAAAACACTATACACGGTTCCTACGAGCACGATCTCCCCACCGTGCCACTGGTGAACAGCGCAATCAACAATGTCAGCAGTGCTCTCAATAGTGTCAACAACACAAATGGAGCATACCGTGTTGGATCCAACGGCGTCAGCTCCAGCACGCATTCCAACTCGTCGGACCTCGCTATACCTGCCATTGGAACGCTCTCCAACCCAGCTTCTCTCAGAACGAGCCCACGCTTACCCCTAGTCAGACCGGTTCTGCTGAGCCTGCTCTCGGCTTTCGAACATGAGCCCCGGGTCAAGCCTGACGACGCCTCGATCCGATTGCCGCCTATTCATTCCACGGAAACGCTGCAACCCGCCACCTCTCCCACAAGTGACAAGGTGCCGTCGATCCAACGTCTTCTCTCCTGAAGCAATATTTAAATGACGTCACTACAACCGGTGCCGTTTTTGCCCCCTGTCTAACCCATCCATTGTCTTATTACCACGTATTGCGGCTCTCATTGCTGCACCCCATCCTACCGAACCGTCGTAATGTCACCGACGGCTTGGCGTCCTTCGCTTGTTTACACGTTCCCCATGTCCAACCTCGCCTCACCGCACACTTGTTTTATTCACGTTATCGGGGGTTGTGGAGTCCGCCTGTTAATTAACAATGGCATGTCGCACGGCCCCACTAGAATGCGTTCCCTTTATGGCACCATATGCGCTGCAAAGAGTACATATTAATATCCATGAACAGGAGCCACGTATCCTGGTATTTGCTAATTATTTATGCCCTGAGTCTCTACATTTGTTCCATCATATCTTCCCTCCCCCGCCGCTGTACCTTATGACGTACGTCGCCTATGCGTGGTCACAGATTCGTGCGTCTTCCACCTGGGAGGTACAGTCTGTTTTATCTGCGGTGTATAATTTGCGCACATCAACGGAACGCGCATAATCTTACCGTACTTAATGGGCACTTCGGATTATTATGCGGACTCTTTGCTCGGAGAATATTACAGCAATGCTGTAGCAGAAGATATCACGGTTCCTCAAATAGCCGTCTCTTCCGCTGACGGAGTGACTACCTCCACCCACCAGCCTTTCATTTCGCTGCGCCCAGTATCTGTAATCTCGCTGGTTTCTACTTGCAATACGCTGTATTCATCTGCACATTCCGAAGAAGGAATTGATTTGCAAAGTGTGCGTCTCCAGCTCGATCAGATCGACACGAAGCCATCTCCATTGAGTCGTTTCAAACGCTTCATTACGAAGCCGGAACCCGAAAAGGAAGAGAATGATGACGCCAAGTTCATGTCGTACGTACGTGGAAAGTTGTCAAACAAGTACTATGCATACGAGAAGACAACGACGCTCATTGTCGAATGGGCTGATGCCGCAGAGACATTCTTTTTCGGGGACACGCTAGCTTCATTGTTCACTGACCAGGCGCTTCTTCATTACCTTGTGCAGAGTTCACTTGAGCTCGGGGAACCAAAATTCTCGAACTTGACGAGATTCCACGAGAATGTCCCACCGTACGACTTACAGAAGTTAATGCAGCAGTTAGAACCGGAATTAGAACGCTTCGGTAGCATTCTTGACCTCTATGCCGAGTCCGAGGACAACATCAAGCGGCCGGAGTTGTTCGAGTTATTCTCCGGTTTTGCTAACCATTGCGATGGGCTCTCCATCCCGCTTGCAATTGCAATGTTCGGCAACTGGCTACTTACGTATAACCGGGATAAAGCCATTGCCAATAACTACCAAAATGAGCTCATTCTAAATTACTTCCGTAAGGCTGCAAGGCTTGCTTTGGTGGTGCGCAAGTTGTGTCCACAGAAATCAGACGACTTGGGCATGTCCAAATACTTTGGTAAAGACAACCAGCTAGCCTTAGGTCTCAGTTTGCACAGTTTGGGTGAGTATTACCAGTACTCTCATGACTACAATACTGCAGTTACTCTATGGGAAATGAACGGGCATCTCACGGGAGATGTTGATTCTTGCAACTTGGCCATCCTAGGCTTGACTGATGGATTCGGGTTAGGAAATCATTTGAAAGACCGCAACCATTTGGGGAAGCGGTCGAAAACGCACAAGTTTAACACTAAGAGGCGCATAGCACAGTTGTACCGAACGCTCATGAAACGGCCTGACTTTCACGAGTACGGTGTGTCGTGGGCGTCCAAAGAGAAGTATGATTGAAGAGTATGCTCGTATTTTATTTACCAATATATGACTGTTTATTTCATTATTACTTTCCCTTGGCTGCGAGAGCCTCCTTCTTGGCGGCCTCCTCCTCTTCCCGCTTCTTCTTCTTCTTGTCGTCAACCTGCTCGACCTTAACCTCGTTCAAGCCCTGCTCCTCCAACAACTTCTCAATGTAAGCGCGAGCTTCATCACTGACATCGCCCTGGACCAGGATCTCGTCCTTCTTTTCGGCATTCTTCACGACAGATGCACCGGTAGCAAACTTCAGAGCAAACGTCTTGGCCAACTTCTTCATGTCGATGTTGAAAACCTCCAAACCACTAATCGAAATGGTGTGCTTTCTGCGGTTACGCTCGATTCTCTTGATAATAACTTTAGAGGCAAGCTTCTTCTGCAACTCGCGCTCCAACTTGGCCTCCTCCTTGGCCTGCTTCTTCTCAAGCTCCTTGTGGATCTTCTCTTCTTTCTCGACGGACAATGTGGAGGTAGCGTTAGCTAACGCTTCGTCACTGTAAAGCTGCTCAAAAAGAGCCTGTTCGTTTTCACTAAGCCATTCTTTGCATCTCTTGAGAGAAATACCAAACTCACAGTATTCTGGAGGGAACGTGCAGACGCCACAATAAGTGATTTGGGTGGGAGCAACTTCAGCCATTATAGTAGTATTTCTTCATCGCAAAAGCCGATTTGAATATGGACATGTGCAGGACTCAGTTGGTTAAGCGTTTGTTAACACTATATACTTATCTAGCGAAATCTTCAACAGGAGAACTCCTCACACACCAGATATGCTCTGACAGGGCGCACGTTCTCCAATTCAACACTACGCCACAAGCTCTGATTGAACAACAACTTGTCGTCAAACTTCTCGTAGATGCTGCTCAAGAAGTACCAAACTTCCGAGCTGTTTTGCCCGTATGGCCAGCAATGCGAGTACTCCTCCAAGTAATTCTTCAAGCGAATCAAACCAGCATCAAGGTCTTTGCTGGAGATGAAAAGGGAGTTGTTGGGCTCATCATCCACAATGAACAACTTGCACATACCCAACAACGTAAGACCGTAAGCCTTCTTGCTGTATTTTTCTTCTGGTTGATGCAAGAATTCAAGCGATCTTTCAAACTCTTGGAGAGACAAAAATTTGCGGGATTTCGAAGTCAAGAGACCCAAGTATGTGTACGACATCACGTTGGGTTTGTCCACAGTCTCAGCTTCCACAATACACTGTTCAGCCTCGTCAAGCAACCCAAGCTTCAAGTAAATCGAAGCAGTCCAGAGCCAAACATCTTGCAAGATTCTACGCTCTTCTCTTTGCGTTGAGCTCGATGCTGCCTTCGTTGGCTTAGAAGATTTGATCACAACGGAACTAGGAACCTTGGACAACCTTTTCATTTTCTCTTTAGCAGAGTTGCCTTCTCTTTCCCTTTGCATTGAGCTCTTTCCGTTGAGGGTGGCAGTGTCTGATGGATCAATAACACTAGGCCTGTGAGACCACTTGCCGTCCAGCCGGGAACCTGGATGATGGTACATAGCACGTGGGTCCTTTGGAAGATCAATTTCGTGGAACAACTCTCTGTACAACACGAATACTTCAGCAATCGACTCCAAAATGTATTCAACTCCATGACGGGCTTCCAAAACCGCCAAGTGTGTCATTTTCAACTGTAAGATCTCGTACTTGGTCTGCAAAGGCAACGACACGCCGTGCTGGCGATTCTTCAGCATGAAAATTCCAGCAATGTTCAAAGAGTCTTCGATGAACTTCTCCAGGTCACTGCTAGCGCTGCCATTCAAACCGTCCAAGATAGCAGAATTATCGTGCTTTGCATCTGACAGTCCCGACGTTTCGGTCTCAATTGCAGACACAACAAGCACGAGCAAGTTCCATGTGCGGAACGATTCAGGAAACCGCTTCAAGATGAATTTGCATAATGTGACAGCCGGTTTCAAAGCTTGCGAGTGGGCTAGAACCAATGCGTAATTGAACAAATAAGCCGAGCTACCCGTAGAGTTGATGATCAAACTGTTCTTGTAGAATAGTTGTACCTTTTCGGTGTTCTCTCGCATGCTTTCAGCATTAGGCGACTCGTGAGTTGCCAAGTAGCTGTAATAGTTACCCAATGCAAACCAGGCACTGGAAATGATGCGAACGAACCTGGACCGGTCATTCATCAATACGTTTGTATTATAGCGGTGGTACAAGAACAGCAACTTGTTGTCCGCAAATGTCTCAAGTTCTTCATCATAGCTCAACTCAGCAACTCTCGTGAGCTCTTGCAAATAGCGCTGCAAATCGGCGGTGAAACTTGCAACTTGCTCCATAATCGTATAAGCAGAGTTGTAGCGGAACTTCTTAGAAGCTGCTCCATCCACTAGAGCCAATGAGCGCAAAGGATTGAAGTGATAGATACAGGTGGAGTAAAGATCGATCACCTCAAGGATATTACGAATCTGGCCGCCATGCTGCTCCTGTTCTTTGTTCAAGTAGTCAACGTAGGTCTTAAATGCTGCCAATGCTTCATCATACTCCTCCAAATCAATCAAAGTTCTTATCAAATTTCCCAACACAATTGTGCTTTGGTATGTTTTCTCGGTCATATTCACCAAGAGGGTTTTGGATAACTTTGGCTTCAAGAAGAATGTAACCACAGGCCGATGGGTGGAAATATCGTTTAATGTCTCGTAAAGAGACTCGATGAAATCGTTCTCTTCGTAGCTCTCACGCGTGGCGTCAGGAAATTGAGACTGCTGCTTAATCTTATTGTTGATCAACTCAGTCAAGAAGACGATGTAGTCAGAACGGAAATCCTTAAGAATGTATTTTTCATGCTCGGGCTTCATCGCAAAGTTGCAAATCGCCACAACAGCGCAAGCATTCTCGCCGAAGCGTTGGTTCAACAAGTCCTTGAACAGCACAGGTCTTGCCCCACTAGAGCTCAAGAACAGAAGAATGTTGTGAAATATGCTATCGTTCCATCTGTTTGCAGCAATCTGGCTCTTCAGGCCATACTTTGCCAAAGATCCCAAGTACTCAATCCAATGAGCGTGCGAATCTCCAACGTTGCTCAATCCCAGCAAAGCATAGTAACGAGCGTTGAGGTACTCTATGAAGTCTGCTTCAACAATAGAGTCAACAACATGCGTAGGCACGATCGAAATGGACGCAAGCACATTGTGCATACGCTCTAAGTCCAGGTCCAAGTAGTGCAAATGGGCGAGAACCACGGTGAAGTATAAAAACTCCTCGTATGTCTTATTGCTTGATGAATAGTTGGCATCAATGGATTGGACATAGTCTATGAGCTGACGCAACTTCTCGGAGACGGCAGTCTGGTCATCGGGATTCTTCAGCAGCTTAGCAAGGAGCTTACCATTGAGCTCGTGCTGTACCAAGAGTTGAAGCTGGTAGTCCACGAAAATGATCTGCTGAAAAAAGTCTTGAGACTCTTGGAAGTCCAACGCCTTTCGAGGGAACAACCCAAGATTTAGTGTCAGCATAAACCGCTGGTTGGCGGATGACTCAATCAACATTGGTGGAAAATCAATGTGGTTGTTGCGGCTGAAAGAATTATATGTTGGCGATTTTCGATATCGTGAGGTCCTTCATAAAGCACAGAAGTCGCATTAGTTAAGTTCCTGTTTTGGGTAATACGCATTTGCACATGGAGGACCAGAGCAAGAAGACAATGATATAGCCGGGGGAATGAAGGTAGTATAGCCGACGAATGTTGGAGAAAAGATGCTTTTCATGTGGAGATCAATTGAGAGACAATTGAAGAATACTGCATTCTGTGTCACTCATATCTATTATGCTTGCAAGCTATGATAAAATTCCCTTTAAGCCGGGGTTTGTTGGGCAACCGCGTGCAAAATTATTGGTGCCCGAGGACAGATATCGAGATATAGGTGACACTTACCTAACACCTCTCGAATACTTTGTAGAGCCCTGGAAGATCTGCCACTTGTACCACGTCTCGAAGTAGCTTCTCTGGTGCAATGAGCCGCTGTCTAACAGCTGGGAAAACTACATGCTCCAATGCCCTATTGAGGTTCTCGACCAGTGTTTGTTCACTATGAGGTATCGTCTCTGGGATGTAGAGGAGGGCTAACTGCTGCAAGATCTCTTGTAAACATCTCTTCTCGTCGTCGTAGTTCACCTTAGCTCCTAGTCTGTAGAAGAAAAGGCTCAATTTCCCTGTTGGTGGAGCGACGTCCTTGATAAGCATGGGAAGCATATGAAGCATTCCGCCGTCGATGTCTATTTGGAAATACTCCAAGAACATATTCTGCATTGACAAGAGGCGATCGATGACTTCATTTTCAGGAACAAGATCTTTGTGCGTCGAGTAGAGTGGGCTCAATATTGAACTAAGGGAAGTTGGCCCCACGATGTACTCTCCATAATTAGCGAACTCAGCGAGAGCCACCTGGTAGTAGAACTCGGCTAGCACTGCAGCATAGTCACATAGGAACATCTTCACATCATATTGAAAGCAGCAAAGCCGTTTTTCAGGATCTACAATGCCAATGTACACAAGGTTGTTGAAGACATTGGTCAATGGCCTGTAAATTGAGTTTCTAAGGTCTTCTCGAAGATCATGAATACTCTCAAGCTGCACATTTTGCCATTCCCGTGCGGATGCACTATACTGGGTGTCTGAGGGTATAGGGTCTTCCTCGGCTGCGACGAATAGCAGTTCCCCTTCAATCCCGCTACCACCTTGTGCTTCCAGAGGTACTTGAGTCTCAAAGATCTCCACACTCCTCAGCCTTTGGTGACCTGATTTGCTGGAATCACTCTGTAACTGACTGTGTTGCTCGTCGTGATCTGCCAATTGCTCCGGCAAAAAGCCTAGTTTCAGCTGCTGTACGTCCACACGCACCAACTTGTTCTCTTGTCTTTGCTTCCTCGGCGTGGTCACCTCATCTATAATCACAGATGAACGCTTCAAAGTGGTTTGCTTGAAGGTACGGGATCCTTCCCTCTTGGAGAGAAGGTCATGCAATTCTCCACATATCCATTCAATAATATCATCCTCATGTAGGAAGCGGACCTCTCTCTTGGTTGGATGGACATTTACATCGAGATTCTGTGGTACAATGTCGAGTGACAAGTACACAAAGGGATAGTTTCCCTTCGGAAGGAAGAACGAGAACACTGACGCAACGGCTCGCTTGAGAGGATCGCATTGTACCAGTCTGTTGTTGATGAAGAACACTGGAGGCGATTTCCGCTTATTGTTGTAACTAAGTCCCGACACTGCACCATGGAACTTCACAACACCGTTGTCCCAACTGCCGAAATCAAACTCAATGAGCTCGCTTGCCACCTGTGTTCCATATACTATGCGAACTCGTTCCTTGAGTGGGGCTTTCGGTCTCGTGGCTATTTGGGCAATTGGATCGCTGAATTTCTTGCACGAGAACCCAATCTCGGTATGCACTGCGTAGCGGCCTACCACATCCAATATTCGAGTAAACTCTTCGCTTTTCGACCGCATGGCTTGGAGCCTAGCGGATACGTTGAAGAATAAATCCTCCACAACTATTTGTGTACCATCTTTACCGGCGATTGGTTTGGGCGGGCTGTTGTCTGGCTTGTACTTCGGGGATGCCAATACTCCATTAGAATAAAATGCCTTGTACGCGAGAGGAGCGTCTCTGCGCTTAGAAGTCACTGATAGCCGTGCAATATGTGACATACTCGCCAATGCCTCACCTCGAAACCCATAAGTAGCCATCGAACTAAGATCTTCGTATTTCTGGAGCTTGGACGTGGCAAACCGTTCACAAAGGAGCGGTAGATTGTCAAAGGCTATTCCTGTCCCGTTGTCTGTGACTTGAAGCAACTTGAGGCCCCCGTCTTTGACCAACACGTCTATGTTGGTGGCGCCAGCATCAATGGAGTTTTCTAGGAGTTCCTTCAACGCGTTGGCAGGCTGGATAATGATCTCTCCAGCCGCAATCTTGTTGACCACTGAAGGGTCTAGTCGGCGAATAGACATTTCCACTGTGTGAGGTGTCAGCAATGTGATCTGCCTTATGGTGGTATGCTGGCAATGAGCCTGATCGTATAAGGATGCCAGTAATTGAGTTTCAATAGCTGGTATAGCTTCAGTGCAATAATTGTCACTATCAGATCAAATACGCGATTTACATATCTTCAGACCACAAGCCATAAATGACTTACAACTTCTTTCTTCAAGAAAGGAGTTCTCTCTATGGATACTATAGAGCTACGCCGCAAAGGATTCCTTTCAAATCCCTCGAGGTTTTAGAATTAATTTATCTTGCAACATGCTACTTGGTGAACATAGCTCCATGGTATTCATTCGATTTCCTGAGAGATCACATAGCTAACCTAGAGCCAGTCTCTTTCCTGATCCTAAGCATATAAAGAAATCTCCCATGACACTGTAGTTGATGTAAAATGTCACCATCTCGAATATCGAAACGCGACATCTCCACATATACACTTTTTAACGCATAACTTACCCAATACCACTCCCAAAAGAGTAGGGCTATCTTCATATATTTCCTAATTGATCACAGTCCGTATGACACAGATTCCAGATCCAGCATCGCAGATATCACAACGGATCACAGAGATCAATGAACAATACCAAAATTATGGCCTCTCGGGTCTAGCTCAAGCCTATGAAGAGTTTAAAAAGGAAGTGACAAAGGAGGAGGTCTCTGCTTACAAAGGTGAGGCTGGAAAGATGGTTTTGGACCGCATCAAAGACCTCGAGAATCTCTTTGCTGCCGTCACAGGTAATGACGTCAAAGAGCTTTCAATGTTCATGAAGGACTCGGAGGCTCTCAAGAGAACTGCAGAGCTAGCATCCATCAACGCAGAGCATCTTCGATTTGGTGATTTGGGAGGAACTCATCTGATTGCCGATTTCGTTAAAGGTGCAAAGATGTTCATAAACCCAGACACAAACTTCCACCCGAATGTACCGGATACCGATCTGGCTGAGGATAAAGCAAACGAGACATTCAATTCGTTCGACTGGCGAAAATTGAGCAACATGTTCTACTCCTCAGGAAGGAACGCCATTCCTTCCTCTTTTCTCTACGGTCCCCTAGCTACGAAGAGACGTCGTGTTGTACCACGAGCTAGAACAGTCGATGACACTCTTCACAGGGATAAGACAACCGCACAGAACGTTTCTGCTCGTGAAATCCATGATGATGCTGAGCAAAGCACGTCACACATGGTGAGAACCGTGTATGGGGTATTAGATGAAACAAGTGGATCAGACAGGGTGAACTTCTTCCAGTTCTTTGTGAATCCTCACTCGTTTGCACAACTGGTGGAGAATCTATTTTACACTAGCTTTTTGGTAAGAGATGGAAAACTCAAAATCGACACAGATGAAGCCGGAGTACCATATGTGGAGATCCCCGAAACTGAGAGTGAAGTTGATGCTGAGGCCATTCCCGTGGCACATCACATTGCCACTTTCGATGTTCCCACTTGGAAAGCATTGATTGCAAAATATCACATTACTGAGCTGTACCTACCGCACAGGGATGTTGAAGAGGACGAGTATGTGGAGAGTGATAGCGAACAAGAAGCCGAAGTAAGCGATGGTTGATGCCACATAGTTTCCAGGTTCATAGTAATTACGAGAAATCCTGATGTGGTTCAATCGAATCAATCGAGTCTGACTCGCTATGTACATACTGATTGTTCCTCACCAGCCAGTCACCTTCTTGAACTCTTCGTTGGTGACCTTATCCCAATTAACTCCTAAGATCTGATCCATGGGCCATCGGCGTATTGGCAAGATGTCCAACGGTGATTTGATGCGTAACTTCTCGAACAACTCAATTCCCGCCACACCTATCATCGTAGCGTTGTCTGTGCAAAGAGCAAGAGCTGGGAAATGAAACTGTAAATTTCCTGGAAGAGCTTTGAGCTTTTGGCGAAGTACAGAGTTCGCAGCAACACCTCCAGAGCACACAAAGTCCTGGACTCCGGCAAATTTAGAATTGCCGTGCTT
This sequence comes from Danielia oregonensis, assembly GCA_003707785.3. NCBI lineage: Eukaryota > Fungi > Ascomycota > Pichiomycetes > Serinales > Metschnikowiaceae > Danielia > Danielia oregonensis. The sequence continues at coordinate 162,674 of PPLJ03000014.1, forward strand.
GATGAAAGCAATATTAATTCGATTGACAATATGGTCAAATATCGTTTCTTGGAGTTTGTATGCAACAAACTGATGCGTTTCCTCGTCAAGCGGTCCTCTTGTCTTTTTGAATCGTTCTAGCGTGCTCAAGAATGATGCAAATGCAAATTCAATATCATCCGGCACTCGTTTGTGTCTTGCGCTTCGCATGGGTAGTGTGAGCAGAAATCCATACTCGTTGTCGTTTCCAGCTTTCTTGAACTTCTCCTTTCTGTCTTCGTCGATATTCTGTACGTACTTTTCGAGGACAGGCCCCAACATGTTTCCTGAAAGTCCCAATTCTCGGGCACATTTGTCAATAGAGTCGCCACCAGCAATGTCTATGGTGTTTATGATGATCTCGTGGTCTGACAAGGACCGCAGAAGCACCAACATTGTATGGCCCCCGCTGCAGAGCAAGCTCAAGAAGGGGAAACTAGGTGGAGTTGCATTCTCCTTAGAAGGCATATTAGCAACAAGGAGATGGCCGAGCATGTGATGAACGCCTATAAGAGGCCTGTTCCATGCCACTGCGAGACCTTTGGCGAACTGCAAGCTGGCACTTAGCGATCCGACCATACCTGGGCCTCTTGTAACACATATGAGATCTGGTGGATTCTGAGCACTTATGGAGTGTTTCCGACATAGATCGGCCACCAAATTTGCAATATGCGCTTGGTGGAACTCGTGAGCCGCGGTAGGAATGATTCCGCCAGCTTTGGCTGAGTTTAAAGTCGATTTTAGCTCATCTATCGCCATAGGTGGGGAGTTGGCGTCCGATTTTTCCAAAAGAGCCACACAGGAGTCATCGCATGAAGACTCTATTGCTAGAATACGGTAGTGTCGGAGAGAACGATGCCGTGGAGGTAATCTGCAAACACGACGGAACATATTATAATACCAGTTGATATGTTGTCACGTGATGCGATCCACGTTACGGTGTTAGAAACTCAACAAGCAAAGTAAAACCGTATTTGAAGAGACATGTCGTGTAGTTCGTTGTATCTCGAGAGACTCCTTGGGGACTCCATTCTGGTTTTCGTGATACCTCATTTGACTCTGATCTGCGAAAGCAGCCAATAGTCATCGTGGCTTTTCGAATTCGGTCCAAGTGACCCGCAGACGGAACTCAGTATCCAACCGCTTTGCTTGGCTATTACCGACCTCTATGTATGCATTTTCTTCCCTACTTATTCTTATTTATCGAGCCAACTCGAAAGTAAATGTACGGGTTTTTTCTGAAAACATCTTAAAAGACATCTTCAAAGATATCTTTAATCCTCCTTCCCGGCGCCGCTCTCGCATGACCATATATACCCCACTCCGATCCGGACCACGCATTTCTTAATCCATGTCTTCTCTATTGACAACTTCGGCCATTCCAACGCCGTTTTCGTCCCGAGACCACATTCACCAAGACCCAGTGCCCATACCGCAACATGGGCCTCCATCCGAAGGGTCTCCCCTTCTCAGCTGCATGATAGCGGGTGGTTTCGGCGGCGCCATCGGCGACACTACTATGCATTCGTTGGATACAGTCAAAACACGCCAACAAGGATTACTGTTCAACCCCAAATATAAAAACATGGTACCTGCCTACACCACCATTCTAAAGGAAGAAGGACTCTTCCGCGGTTTGTATGGTGGGTATACGCCGGCGATTCTCGGTTCTTTCCCGCTGACTGCTGCATTCTTCGGCACTTATGAGTGGACAAAGCGGACCTTGATTTCATGGCAAGTGAACGACACTGTCGCATACTTTGCGGCAGGCATCTTGGGTGACTTAGCTCTGAGCGTATTCTATGTTCCCTCCGAGGTGTTGAAGACCCGCTTGCAATTGCAAGGCAGATACAATAATCCTCACACTAAAGGTTGTGGGTACAATTACAGAGGCTTGAGAGATGCGGTGAGGTCTATTTCCAAAACAGAAGGTTCGTCGGCTTTAGCCTACGGGTACAAAGAAACCTTAATTCGAGATTTGCCCTTTAGTGCATTGCAGTTTGCGTTCTACGAAAAGTTCCGCCAAACAGCCATTGCGTTCAATGGGGACGAAGACTTGCCTATTTCGCTCGAGCTCTTTACAGGAGCCAGTGCTGGTGGATTGGCGGGGATTCTCACTACTCCGCTTGATGTCATCAAAACTCGCATTCAGACGGCCACCATATCTACTGCGGGCTCTCATGAACCATTTGTGACCGATTCAAGAGGAGCTTTAGGTAAGTTCGTACATCGGTTCTCCACATTGAGCGCCTTGCATTCCATATACCGCAACGAAGGCATTTTAGGGATGTTCTCCGGAGTTGGGCCTCGTTTCATCTGGACAGGAATCCAGAGCTCCATAATGCTTTTGCTATACCAAATGACCTTGAAGCAGCTAGATTCCGTTTTCGGTAATGGCCCTGGCGACTCCTTCGCATGACTCTGTACATAGAAGTAAACATAAACCATGCGATATGCTAAAAGCGGAGGTACAATTAGACTTTTAGAGATGGCTCTCCACATCCATTAATCAACTCTACATGAGATCATGTGACGCAAGTGAAGGTTGATTTTTTCCGTAATAGGCTGCGAAAAGAGGCTTTTCATGACAACTTATTATAGTCGGCTGGTTACAATGGGTACCTTGTAGACGGTCGATTGCCTTAGTTTTCAGTTGTGCTCTTTTGACGTGCAAAGAGGCTTCTATGCATTAACTCCGGTTAGTCTCTTTCGCAACCTCGTCCATTTCCAAATGCGGTAATTACCATTCACACCCGGCCGTAACTTTTAACCGACAACATTCCATCGGCGGCCCTGTGAAAGGAACCCCGAAATATATAAGTTGCCTTCTAGACCCCACCTGTACTTGCTCTAAACCTACGTTCGTTGCCATGAGAGCCGCTTTAGCCTTTCTTTATGCCTTCTTGTGCCTTCTCGGGCACACGTCGGCTCTTTATATCCTGCCTGACCTTCCTTCGGAGGATGACTTCTATACCACTCCTGATGACATCAATGACTATGCGGAAGGTGAGATTATCAAGTGGAGAGCTTCACCACTGGTAATTCGTTCAGTCTACATACCCATCAATGTCAAAAATGCATGGCAATTCTTAATCCGCTCGACTGACTCTCGTGGCAATGCCACTGCCGTTGTGACCACTGTCATGGAACCTTACGATGCCGACCCATCCAAGGTTTTGTCCTATCAAATTGCCGAGGACTCATCCAACATTGACTGTTCTCCGTCTTATGCTGTGCTATTCGGAGCCAAAGCCAATCTCGAAATGGAATTGGAAATGTTGTTGCTTGAAACTGGCTTGTCCAGAGGTTGGTACGTTGTCATGCCGGATTATGAAGGAACTCAGTCGTCTTTCACCGCAGGTAAGCAGTCCGGTCATGCGACATTAGACTCGATTCGTGCGGTTTTGCAATCGGGAAACACTACAGGCATCAACTCTGACGCAAAAGTGGCCATGTGGGGTTACTCCGGTGGTACAATTGCATCTGGTTGGGCAGCAACAATGCAACCATCGTATGCCCCGGAGCTTAAGGATAACCTTATTGGTGTAGCCATGGGAGGTTGGGTGACCAATGTGACACTTACCGCATTGGCCACTGACGGTACGCTATTTGCCGGTTTGATTCCTTTGGCTATTAATGGACTCTTGAATGAATACTCAGAGTATGTTGATATCTTGAAGGAAGACATGAGCGCTACGCATTTCCTGTCATTTTCGTCTGGTACTAAGAAGTGCTTAATCCCTGCTGCTATTCAGTTCGCTTTTCATGACTTCTTCAAGGGTTTGAATCCGTACTTCAAAGATGGTGTTGATTTCTTCCTGAGACCCATCATTGCCGAAATCATTACAAACAACACATTGGGATTGCATGAGTCTGCTGGAGTTCCTGAAATTCCAGTCTTCGTCTTCCATGGAACTAAGGACGAGATTGTTCCGTTCTCCGGTGCTCAAAGAGTTTATGAGAACTTCTGCGAATGGGGAATCGATTCTTTTGAATTTGCCGTTTCCAACACTACAGGTCACATCCTTGAAGTCATTGAGGGCAGTGGAGCTGCTATCAAATGGCTTGAGGATCGCTTTGCTGGCAAAGACGCTGTGAGCGGATGTAAGAGGACAGTAAGAGAGACAAACTTGTCCTACCCAGGAGCTGATTTATCCGTGTATCAGCTCATCTCTACCCTCGTGGACCTGGTCTTTGGCGAATCAATTGGAGATCTCAAAAACCGTAATGTGACTTCTTCTCCTGAAATTCTTGACTTCGCTATCGATATGGTCGAGAAACTTGTAACCAAGATTGGCCCAATCTCTTTCTAGATAATATTTCAAAGTTCACCTGATTTTCCCACAATGTAGTCATTGAAGTCCGAGTTGTTGTGTTCACAGATGGGCGTGGTACTGGTCACACTGACTTGCATAGGTGCGTTAACCTTTGGGTGCAAAACGCATGACACGGATTTACCCAATTAGGGCTCCCACTGCTGTATATCCTTTCCGGTTCGAGAAGCTCGGCACATTCCAAAGTGGTTCACAATCACTACCCCGTCCTCTGTCCAGGGCCCTAAATCTTATTCCCCTTTGCTTAGGCGATTTTAGTCAATTCGGAGACTAAAAAGTATCCTAAAGCGGAAATTTGAATCAGTCCTTCAAACCGCTTGTGAGGGACACTCTTACAAATTCTAAAACTTGGAAACCTTAACATGATTGTAAACTCCGCTACTTAAGGCAGGGCAATTGCAAGCTGTGTGCCTCAATCAGCCATTGCCCTTGTCACATGAAAATCAGCTTTCTCTTTACCCTTTTGTGTGGACTTGTCTTCTCTCAGGCTCTCTACATCGCTCCAGAGCTCCCTTCTGAGGATAAATTCTATGACACCCCTGACAATATTGAGGACTACGCCTTAGGCGAAATCATCAGGCACAGGGATGCACCAACGATGATTCGCTCCATTTACGTTCCAATCAATGTCAAAAACGCATGGCAGTTTTTAGTGCGATCAACTGACTCCAGAGGTAATGCAACAGCCATTGTGACAACAATTCTTGAGCCATATGATGCCGACCCCACTAAGCTTTGGTCATATCAGTACGCAGAGGACTCACCTTCTATCGATTGCTCACCATCCTATACTATGCTCTTTGGCGCAAAGCAGGACACACTTATTGCGGAGCTTGAAATGATCCTCGTAGAGACTGGACTCTCGAGAGGCTGGTATGTCGTGGCACCTGACTATGAAGGTGTACAAGGATCATTCACAGCTGGTAAACAAGCCGGCCATGCAACCTTAGATTCAATCCGTGCAGCGTTGTCGACTAACAATGTGACTGGGATATCACCTGATGCGGAAGTAGCCATGTTTGGGTACTCAGGCGGAACCATTGCCACAGGGTGGGCGGCCAACTTGCAACCTACTTATGCTCCTGACCTTAAGGGACAAATAATTGGTGCTGCAATGGGTGGTTGGGTTACTAATATCACTTTAACCGCCAGAGCCGTCAACAAGAGTTTATTTGCTGGTTTGATTCCATTGGCCATCAACGGTCTCTTACAAGAATATCCCGAACTCGAGTACTTGAAAGAGGAACAGCTTGAACCTGATAAGTATGCCCTTTTTGAAAAAACTAAGGATATGTGCTTGCTTACAAGTATCCTACGCTTTGCGTTCGTTGACTTCTTCACAGGCAAAGACCAATACGTGAAAAGTGGCTGGGGTTTCTTTGATATTCCAGCAGTTCAAGAAGTAGTATCCAATAACACACTCGCGTTGCACGAGGATCAAGGGTACCCTGAAATTCCCATATTTGTGTTTCATGGCACTGAAGATGAAGTTGTGCCATTCTCTGGAGCCCAAAGGGTGTACGAAGAATGGTGTGCATGGGGAATTGATTCCTTCGAATTTGCGGTGTCCAATACCACTGGGCACGTTCTCGAGGTCATCGAAGGTTCTTCTGCCGCAATCACTTGGTTAGAAAATCGCTTTGCGGGCAAAGAACCTGTCAAAGGATGCACACGCACTGTCAGAGAAACAAATTTAGAATACCCAGGCAGCAATCATGCTGTTTACCAGCTTCTTTCAACTCTATGGGACGGCGTCTTGGGCAAGGAGATTGGAGATCTTCCTAACCGCAATAAGACTACCACTCCCGAGTTAGTCGACATGGCTCTTGGGTTGATAGATAAACTCCTAGCAAAAATCGGACCAATTCCGCTCAAATAAATATGCCATTTCACAGCTATATCGATATCCCACCTTTGGAGGTTTACCGTTTGGGTGCAAGCTGCGGTTTTTCGCGATTTGCCGTATTAGGTAAAAATTAAGAATTGTGCATGAGGCAACGATCTGCTTGCAGCCGAAAACTGCCAAAGTGGAGAGGTGATTTTTTTCCCGAGATGTCGCTCGAAGTCAACTGGTGCGATGAGAGTGGGTACTCTCCCAAAAGAGGAGATTCGCGAGCGGATAATTCCGACGATCTGCAATATAGTGGGGTCCAAGAGCATTAGACTCTGTTTCAAGATGCTGTACCTGAGTATATATATGTCCAAGCCTCTGCTATCCTAAGCCTTCGTTGAAAATGTGGCTCAATTTTGGATTTGCCATCTTGTGTCTTCTTGGTTTATCCCAGGCTGCTACTATTACCCCAGATCTTCCATCTGAAGATGACTTTTACACCGCTCCCGGAAACATAACGGACTATTCGGAAGGTGATATCATCAATTGGAGACTTGCACCACTGGAGATCCGTTCCATCTACTTTCCAGCGAACGTTAAAAACGCATGGCAGTTTTTAGTTCGCTCCACCGACTCGAGAGGGAATGCGACTGCTATTGTTACCACGATCCTCGAACCTTACGATGCAGACCCAAGCAGGCTTTGGTCCTACCAATTCGCTGAGGATTCAGCCTCTCCGGACTGTGCACCCTCGTACTCTCTTCTTTTCGGTGCTAAAATGGACACAATCGTTTTGCAGTTCGAAATGATTTTTGTGCAAACAGGATTGTCAAAAGGATGGTTTGTTGTGGCTCCAGATTATGAAGGTCCTAGAGCCTCGTTTACCGCTGGTCGCCAAGCAGGACATGCCACTTTGGACTCTATTCGTGCCGCATTAGCAAGTTCACATGTTACAGGAATTAATTCAGACGCCAAGGTTGCAATGTTTGGGTACTCCGGTGGCACTGTCGCTTCTGGGTGGGCTGCTACATTACAACCCAAGTACGCTCCAGAGCTTATAACCAATCTCGTGGGAGTTGCATTGGGCGGTTGGGTTACCAATGTCACGCTTACCGCTGCAGCCACTGACGGTGGGCCATTTGCTGGTTTGATTGCCTCAGCTGTCAACGGACTCTTGCAAGAATATCCTGAATATGGGTACCTTGGCTCTGAACAGGTTATTGCAAAGCACTATGATAAGTTCGAAACAAGCAAAGACATGTGCATTGTGAATGCGTTGGAGCATTTCGCGTTCACGAGCTTCTTCGAGGGCACTAACAGATATATTGAGGATGGTTGGGCCTTCTTCCAGATCCCAGCGATTGTCGAGATCGTGAACAACAACACTCTTGCATTGTATGAAGACGACGGCTACCCAGAAATTCCAGTATTTGTATTCCATGGCGAGCCTGATGAGGTTGTGCCCATTTCTGGAGCAGACAGAGCATACAACAACTTCTGTGAATGGGGTATCAACTCGCTCGAATTTGCTGTTTCCAACACAACGGGTCATATTTTGGAATTCGTGGAAGGACCTCCAGCTGCTATTAAATGGATCGAAGACCGTTTCGAAGGGAAGGACGTTGTCAGTGGATGTCAAAAGACGTACAGGTACACGAATTTGGAGTATCCAGGAGCAGACTTAACCCTCTATGAGCTTCTCAGCTCTGCAGTAGACCTGGTGTTTGGAGAAAAGATCGGTGAGCTTGCCAACCGTAATTCCACCTCAATTCCAAAGCTCACGCAAAAAATCGAATCCTTCTTGATCAAGTTGATCGACAAGGTTGGTCCTATTGGATTCAAAAAATAAATCAGCATTGGTGGCCCAAATAACATACCAAAGTTGGCTAGATACCTAAATATTCTGTTTATTAACTCTTTAAAGTTCCCGATTCAACTACCATACTGAATACTCGTAACTTTTATCTTGGAAGAATCCCAAAGTAATCAGGCTAGTATAAGAAGCGCGTATTTATGTCAAAATTCAGATCAACTACTTCTTCTCTAATGCCCGAAACTGCAGATTTTGCAATCACTAGAGCTTCACAGCTCACAATACCTAATGCTGATTGGACTCATTATCGCCTGGGTCTAAAATTAAGGTGTACTCTGAATGCTACGGGTGTAGCTATTATGATTATTTCCCAGGGCAAACAAATCGTAAGTAAGCCAATAATTGAGGGGTCATGCTAACTGCTAGGATCATACCATCATCAATCTGACCAATGTACGGTTTCTCACTAAAGAGCCTATTATCGGCTTGAAGGTTTTTGATGGGGAAAAGCTCACGAAAAGGATTCAGATCACCTTCGAGTCTGCCGGTCACTTTAACCATTTTGCTAACAAGGTCCGCAAATGGCTCAATGTCACCGTTTTACTGCTGAAGACCATTGCGGATCAGCTTGTGCAACTGGCAACAGAGCAGTTCACTGAATTGTTACTGCAACCTCGAAATGTGCTTCAATCGAGCCAATTGAACAGTCAGATCGTAGTCTCTCCTAACTGCACGCAACCCCTGGCAAGAAATCGACAAGAGGCTCAGGAAACTCCTCTGAGAACGATGCAAGACTCGATTCTGTTGTTATTAGGGGCCGCTCAGATAAATACTGAGCAAGAGATTGCAGACTTCTCGCAGCAGATGTCCCAACAGAACACATCAGTAGTATCCCAGCCTTCATTTTCTCAACCCAACTACTCCATGCTCTCACAGTCTACTCAAATGTGGAACACACCCGCAACTGATCTCTCAGTCAACCGGTTTGGAGACGATTTACAAGGAATGAAGCTGTATCAGCCTGTGCCACAAAATACCATCCTCCCTGGCTTCTCTGTTCATTCCGCCTGGGATGGTGACACTACGTACTATGAGCGAAGTGGTCATCAGGGAACACAATACACCAGCGCTCCTGAAACATTCAGACGGACCCGAACAAAAAAGCACAAGGTTGAGAAATACTTTCAGAAGGCAATGCGGCATGCTTTCAAGAGCGATCACGAGAACTACGCTGATCTCGACGACCGAGAGCTAGCTTTGAAGATCGCTCGCACGTTGAAGAAATCATCCTTCGTGCTGTTTGTGAAGCGAGTGGAAAAGGTCCTACACGATGGGGATGACACGGGCATGTCTGATTAATTCTATATTCTATTAATATGCGCCACGCAACTTCAGCCACTTCTTGACCACTAATCCATCCTGTTGTTCGATCTCTTCCGCTTCAAGCGTATAATTAAACATGTACGGACCAGCCACAAACATGCAAAACCAATAGATGACACAGAGGAACAAGCATATCAAGCCAAGGTAAGGATAAGGAATCCAATTTTCTAAGCCCTTCGGGTTGACTTGTTTTCCAAAGAGCGGGATGATAACAAGATATGCGGAAATCAAGATCACCAACAGGGTACCAAAGTTTGTGGATCTGATGGGAGCTCTCACGCCTGGGTACCTCTTTCTAATGATAAAGATGCCAAGTGCACAAAGTGCAATGAATATTTGTTGAGGGTAACTCTCCAATGCCACTACGTAGTTGTAAACATCACCGCGTGGTGAGCACAAGACAACAATCGTGGAGAGTATACAACTCAACAAGAGAGTGGGCAAAGGTGCATCTCCGGGCCAATTCGAAGCCATGAACTGTGAGCCTGGAAGAAAGCCTTCTCTAAAAACCTCCTGACTAACACGAGAGATTGTGTACAACACAACGAACACGTTTCCTCCAGTGCAAAGAGCAGATGAAAGCGTCAAGAACTGTCTACCCACGTGGTAGCCAAAGATTTTCTCAAATAACAAGGAGCCGATCAACTGACCACTGGTGACAATTTCTGCATCTGGGATGACCACCAAGTATGCAATGTTGATGAAGATGTACGTGAGAGTGATAATGATCAAAGATGTGGGCCCGGCGATTTTCAAGGTGCGTACTGGGTCTTTGATCTCATTGGTCACAGTGTGGACCGAATTCCACCCACCGTAAGCGAAAGTTCCTTTGATAACGGCACTCGCAAATGATGAAAGCGATATGGTGGATTTCACGGGGAAAAACTCGCTGGTTTTCAACTGACACTCAATATGTGTAATGGAAGAGGGAAAGAAGGATACCCAAATACCTGTGCATACAATAAGCGCTGCTAAAACCAACTTCAACATGCCGATGAAGTTTTGAACCTTCACCCCGTGGTGCACACTGAATCCGTGGATAGCGCACGCCAAGTACAAAAAGACTAGACCAGTGATCCTGGTTTGCCATTCGTTGGGTTCCACTCCTAATGCATGCAAGAAGTACTCCCCGAATACCAACACATTCAGGATGGTGAAACCGAACATCACCGAAAATAATGAAATGGTAACGCTGACCAACATAAACGGCCTCTCATAGAGAAACTCAAGAAACACCTTCGTGCCTCCACTTCTGGGAATCAAAGCTCCCAACTCCAAGTATACATAGAGCCCGGAGAAGGCAAGCGCTGCTGCTATGATCCACGACAAGAAAAAGAAGAATGGCGACTGACCACAATCGTTGTACATTCCACTTGAGATAGCAAGAAACCCAGAGCCTAGTATCCGACTCACAAACAACACGGTCGTCGAGAAGAGTCCCAAGTGACGTCCCTGAGGAGCATCTTCCGGTTCTTGAAGATATGTGATCTCTCCACCTATGGATATGTCCTGTATGGGCAAGAGACCAGACCTGGAGGAGTTTGATTCCAAGTCGGTTGCACTGTTCACCGACACATTATCCGCCAACTTCTTATATGACATGGCGAAGTTTGAAGCAGATAGGTTGATTTGGTGTGGCTGATAAGCAACTGTGGTGCAGGATTCGGAAACTTGACGTTCGCGCTTCCTAAGAATACATCTACAATGCGTAAAAAGGCTTCTTAAATATAATATGTGCCTTGTAACAACAACTCATGCAGGTATGCTCACTTCTTTGAGTTTTTCTTTTGCACGTACGACTCTTTGGCAAGTTTCGTGAGAACATCTAGTTCACCACTGTTCTCGCACATGCTATAGAACAAAGTCTCTTTGTTCGCGATCAAAACGTAAGGCTCGTCGTACTCTACCACCTTACCTGCGTCCATGACCAAGATCTTGTCGTAGTCGATGATAGACCGCAATCTGTGTGCAATGGTCAAAATTGTGGAGCCCGAAAATTCATCTCTAATCGTTTGCTGGATCATCGAGTCTGACTTATAGTCAATGGAAGCAGTAGCTTCGTCCAACAACATCACCTTGGGGCTCTTAAGCAATGATCTGGCAAGACACATTAACTGTCTCTGGCCCTGCGACAAGTTGTTACCACCTTCGGTAATCGTGGATTCGATGTCCAAGAATTTATTCTGGTTTTCATTGGAAGCGTCATCCGCGGAATCTCTCTCGTTAGCGCCCACCAAGTTGACTCTCGTCAACGCCTCAAAAATCTGCTCATCTGTAAACTGGTTGAAAGGATCCAAGTTGGTTCTGATCGTACCAGTGAATAAGGTGGGATCTTGAGGAATAATAGTGATGGCCTCACGCAAGTTGCGCAAACCAATCTTGGTGATATCAATACCGTCAATGGTAATGGATCCAGTCTCTGGGTCCAAGAATCTGAATAATGCAGTAATAATGGTAGACTTACCGGCACCCGTGCGACCAACAATACCAATCTTATTGCATGGCTCCACATGGAAAGAGACATTTTTGATGACTCTTGGCAAATGAGGAGCATATCTCAAAGACACATCTTTCATTTCGATTTCACCTCTGTCGGGCCAGCTCGCTCTTGGCTCGGTTTCGGGGATCTCACTTGGTGGCTCCTGGTCCACGTCTAAGTATTCTTGCAATCTTTCGACAGAGTTCATGTTCATCTCAATGTTAGCATAGAGACGAACAATCCATAAGGCACTCTCTGAGAAAGCAATAGCATAAGACAAGGACAAACCAGCCAAACCAGCATCAATCGAACCAATCGAGGAAACGATGAAAATTCCAGAAATCAACATCACAAGAGAACCGACAGCATCAGTACGAAGAGACAACCATCTGTTAGCGACCCACATGTAGAAGAAAGGTCTACTGTTCTTGTCAATAGCAGCCAAATTTTGCTTCATGAACCTAGTCTCCACTCCATAAGCTCTGATAGTTGCCACACCTGTCAATGATTCAGAGAAGTGCTGGTGAATTGGAGATTTGGTGATGGAGTCAAATCTCTTCAATTCTCTTGAAAGAGAAATGTAGAAAAGACCAACCAAGTAATACATCCAAGTCACAAGGAAGGCAAAGAACAAGAATCCGGGAGTAATAAGAGTGATAACGAGCAAGATAGAAAAGCACGAGACCAAGCAGATGAATGCACCCTCGGCGAACGGAGTCAATTCCTGGTCCACGGATTCAATATCTTTGGAAAATCTGTTCATGATACGACCAAGAGGTGTCTTGTCGAAGAATCTCAATCTGGCTCTCAAAATTGTCGTCAACACACGCTTGAAGATTCTGTTGGAGGCTCTAATACCAGTGAAGAAAGTAACGAAGATTCTGAAAGTTGCCAACAATGAGTAGAGAACACCAATCAAAGCATACACCGAGATGTAGTACATGAGAGAGTGCTCAGCCTTGAAGTTCTGAACAGCATCAGTAATAGAAGAGGAAACAGAGGCAATAGATCCAAAGAGCAAGTGAATAGTAGAAGCGACAGTTCTGACAATAAATGGCAGAGTTTGAGTAGCATCATTGACATTGCTCAAACCAACCAAAGACATTACGTTCATTGCTGCGTTGCTTCCCTCTTGTGCCCATTTTCTCAACCACCATGATTGCAAGATATAAACAGCCTGCGAGCCGAAGAAGGTTATCAAAATGATCAGCCACGTTGGCCATCCACCAAATTCTTTTGCATAGCCGGTATAGACCTTCAAACCGACAACACCATCAGACTTGCTTTCCTCTTCGACCAACTTACCGTCAGTCTTAGACATTTCTGGTTCTTCGTCAGCAACTAAGTTCTTCAATTTCGATTCAATGGTTGCAGCTTTCGCTTTCAAGTCGATGTTCAAGTTCAGCAAGCTGGTAGAGGATTGCGAACGCGAATTCATCAAGGAAGTCTTGACCAAGTCATCGTCGCCCAAGTGGCCGGCGCTCAACAATGTCTCTGGGAGACCTTGAACCTTTACCTTACCATTGTCCATAACTATCACCCACTCTGCCTTTTGAACAGTCAATGCGACGTTGTGGGAAACCAAGATACAGGTTCTGTTTGCCATCAAAGGACCAGAGATACAGTTTTCGTAAATCCACAACGCAGTGTGAGAATCCACAGCAGACAAGCAGTCATCCAAGAGCACGTGTCTCGAGTTGGAGTACAAAGCTCTTGCTAACGAGACTCTTTGCTTCTGGCCACCCGACAATGCAATACCCTTCTCACCAATCTCAGTTTGGTCACCAGCAGCTAACACCTGGAAGTCACGCGTTAAGCCGCAAGCATCCACTACCTTGTCGTAACGATCCTGGTTGAAAGTAGAGGCAAATACGATGTTGTTCTGAATGGTCTCGTTCAACAACCACGCAGATTGCGAGCAGTATGCCACAGATTCAGTTAATCCAGTTCTTGGGTCAATAACCAACTCATCTCTCGGGATGATTCCTGGCAAGAAAACATTTCCAGAAGTCAACTCCATCTCCCCCAACAACGCCAAGAGCAAAGAAGTTTTTCCGGAACCAGTAGGACCAATGATCACATTCAACATTCCAGGCTTGAAGGAGACATTCAAGTCTCTCAACCTGAAGTCCTTGGTAGAAGCTGCATTCCATGCAAACGATGCGTTTTCAAACCCGATTTCAGGAGAGGATTCGGTGCGTTCGTGTGCCAACTGTTCGTACTTCGCTGTTTCATCCTCCTCCAAGAATTCACTCACTCTGTCAAGAGATACTTTCGATTGGATAACAATAGCAGTCATATCGGCCAACTGGTCCAATGGCGATCTCAACAAAGTGAAGAGCGACAATGAAGTGAAAGCGATAGGTGCAGTCAAGGGTTTCTTTTCGATGACAGTGTAACAGTAGAACGAAATGACGGTGATGAGTGTGGGGATTGTAAACCAAATCAACGACTGCAAACCCCAAATAAGAGAACGAAGCTTCAAATAACGAATCTCCTCGTGTCTGATCTTCATAATGTCGTTGAAGAAATTGTCCTCCCAGGCAAAGAATTTGATGATTCTAATGCTCAGGAAAGTCTCGTTCATTTTCTGAATTCTCTTGTCCGTAACACCCAACATAGATTTCTGAATCTCGGCCAACCACAAGGAGAACTTGTAGTTGATAGGCAACAAAAGGATGATTGCGGAAGCACCAACCAAAGCACTCCAGCCCAACAAGTTGTACAACAACACGATACAGACAACAAGCATCAACAACGAGCCAACGAAGAAGTGCAAGTAACCACAGAACTCAGAAACCTTGAAAGCGTCAATCGCCATCAAGTTGATGATAGCACCCAATTCAGCGGTCTTGGTTGTCTCTTTGATGTCCAGTTTCTTGTCTTCATCCTTGTCATCCTTCTTGTCATCCTTCTTGGCATCCTTCACAGAATCCGCGTCAGAGCTCTCCAGAACGGTTACTTTTCTTCTCAAGGCTTTCGCATACACCTGACCAATAATAATGGCTCTCATACGAACACAAACTCTTCTGCCAAGGAACAACGAGAAACCGGACGTCATCGAGTCTGCCATTTTTGCAACAGGCATGAGCAAAACAAGACACCAAGCAACACTGCGTGTGGTGATAGCTGGGTCGGCAACATACTCCAAAATTCGCTTAAGCAAAAGCGTAGGCACAAACACCAATAACGACTCCAACACGGCCCAAAGACCCTGGAGGAAGAACAAACCCTTGAAGTGGGCGAAAAGGCGTACAGTAAAACGAGCACGCAGCTTGTTGAGCTCAAACAGGCGAAGAATGTACAATGCGTAGTCATCTTCGATCATACCCCAGATGTCGCTCATTGCCAAAGGCGCCTTGTAGGCTTTCCAGATCATAGGGTCAAGCCAAGAATATGTGGAGAAGGACCAGATGCTAGTTCTGTTCTCTGGAGAAGGCGTAACACCATCGGAAGTAATGTAAATGTGTGCGGGCTTGTCTCCGATCTTTGAGGTGACACAGAGAAACACCAAGAGAGTGCCGACGACGAAATCGGCCTCGTAATACGTGGTAACGACCTTGCTAGAAACATGGCCAATTATAGCGGAACGGAAGAAAACGATGGATGGTAAAAGATGGGCCAAATAGAGGCCAGTGGAATGGCTCCACAAAGAGGGCAAGCTGAAACGTGTGTTGGCGAGTCTAACATTGCACAACAAGAAGGCATAACCCCAGTATGCAACGAGTGCTGCCTGGACACTCGGCGTGAACTCGTGGTGGAAACCAGGCAAGAAAATAGTGGAGATGGCACCTCCAAGCTGCACCGAGACAAGCAAGTACTCGAGCGCAGTGTACACGCGGTCGCCGAAGGTTCTGGGCACGTCCTGGATTAGTCCATGGGGCGTGCCATCGTCGTTGGTATCGCTGAGTCTTACCAAGTCAAAATGACGGTCCTTCAAGGAAACCTCCGCGTTCTTGGAGGAGGCCGAGCCATAGGCATCGGGAGTCGCCAAAAGCGGAGTTGTTTCATCTATCAGGATGCGTTTCGATCTTAGCGATGAAGCGAAAGTACCAGCGAGGACGATTACCGACGCTGCTGCCACCCACAATGGATACGACAGCATCGCCTTCGTTCGCGCACACCGCGGTATATCATCGTAATCCCATATCTGACAAGTCATGGGAACAGGAAAAAGAATAAGTGAAGAGAAATTGAAACTTCAGGAGCGATATATAGGCGTGCAGGACCTTGGAGCCGTGCGCAACCAACGCCTGGCGAAGAGGAAACGAAACCACCTGCCATGTGAGTCACATGGCCCCAGACACGATCCAATGGTGGAGGGGAACATCCCTGCATCCTTTCGATGGTCTCCCACTTTCTTGGATCTTTTTTGCTATGTTTTCTCGCTTCAAGCTGTATTGCGCACTTCGGTACAGGTGGACCGAGATTGGACCGGTAGTTTTCGATTTACGTTTTTCCAGAAGCGAAGCACCTATATGGAGTTCCCGGTGGTGGGTTACATCTACATGCTATCGCAAAGCCGGCTAAGAAGAGGCCCACCTCTTCTGGTGACTTCACAGCTAAGCGTAATTTATCTGCATGTAGGCGCATGTGCATAAACTGCGATAATTGCCTATCGTGCTTTAAACTGAGTGGAAACGGTAGGCAGTGGAAAGAGAGAGCGAGATATGGCGAGGGCCTCGGTCAAAACGATGTGCTCGAGCTTGAAGGCTTGTCAATTCACAGGTCCCAAAAAGTAGATCTTTTTCAACTTGGTTAGGCGATGCCTTCACTCCCCTCTGTGAGTCATATAACGGTTGGTAGAGAGAACGGCGGCTAATGTGCAGAAGTTGCCTCCAGAACCATACACGGAGCGCCCTGTAATCTTCACGATAACGTTGACTATCTTGAAAGCGGCGGAGCTAAAAATTCCCTCGGACTTGTGTCCCAAGAATCTGGGGTTGCAGGGTTATTCGGCACTGGTCGACATTCCCACACCGCCTCAGTGTAGTCTCCGTGTGGCTCGGTATTAAAGATAACGGCGCGGCAGAGTGAAAGCTCCGAAAGTGCGGTACTAGTACTGGTCGGATCTGGCAATAGCTATGGCGCGGAGAAATCTCCTGCTCTACTACTCTACATGCTGTTCGCTTCCCAATGTGTATGCACTAACTAGTCCTGGGTCTTCTGGGTACCTCTCAACAAACCCGTTCTTCTGGCAGCAATCAAACCAGCCTTCTGACCGGGGACGGCACCTCTGGAAATGGTAGAGGCCTTACCAATGTGCTGATGGTTACCACCACCGTGAGGGTGATCCACGGGGTTCATGGCCACACCTCTAGTTCTAGGCCAGGAGTGTCTCTTGACCTTGTACTTGTGGAATGCTCTACCAGCCTTCAACAATGGCTTGTCGATTCTTCCACCACCGGCAACAACACCAATGACACCTCTGGCGTCAGAAGAAATGACCTTCTTGGCACCAGAAGGCAACTTGACTCTGGTCTTACCTTCGTCAGGGTTGTGTCCGATGATGATGACGTAGTTACCAGAGGTTCTACCCAAAGCACCTCTGTCACCAGCCTTCTCCTCAACGTTGGAGACGATGGTACCCTCGGGGCAAGAACCCAAAGGCAAAACGTTACCGACGTTCAAAGAGGCCTTCTTACCACAGTAGATGAACTGTCCGGTGTAAACACCCTCGTTGGCAATGAAGATCTCCTCTCTCATCTTGTATCTGTATGGGTCACGGAAAGCGACCTTGGCCAAAGGAGCACCTCTACCAGGGTCGTGGATGATGGACTTCACGATACCACGGATGTAACCGTGACGCTCGGAGTAGTCCAACGTTCTCAACTTGGCGGCACCCTTTCTCAATCTGGTGATCGAGGTGAAGATGGATCCAGCACCCTTTCTCTGGTTACGAATGACTCTACCTGGGATGTTAGTATAAGATGCGATGGAGATGATGAGGAGAGCGCATTGTGGTGTTTTCGATGATGTTGAGCATTCTCACGAGTTCTTCAAACTCGCCTCATTTCGCTCGGGATTTCAATCTCTGGACAAGGCAAAATTCGCTTCAAGCCGTGCATGGACGGTCGTGACTTCGTGGTCTCCTCGTATATCTCTGTTTCATGGACTTTGACATACCCATTTTCGATGTGCTAGTTACAAAATACTCTGAGAAATTTTCACGCGAGATACTGTGTGATCACGTGCCCTGCAGCCGGCATCATTGTGTATGTCACGTGCGCGTGCACAGGGCTAGGGCTTGGTTACCGTCGTTACTTTATTTCATGTTGGCTCATCAGCTTTTTATACACGCTTATGCTGCTGTCTCGGCGACAGCTTCCGGCACTGGCTCCTCAATAACGTCCTCAGCGGCCTCCTCGGCCTCGTCGCTGTCCACTTGCACCTCGCCTGTGCCTTCTGGAACTACACGGTCCACCGCAGTCTCAACGATGATGGTGCGGCCGTTGAGGTCAGTGCCGTTGAACTCTGCAATCACCTGCAACTGCGTCTCCTCGCTGTCGAACTTGACGAACGCAATGCCCTTGTTGAACACGGGCCGTGGCTTGTCGGTGTTCTGCTTCAACAAGTGGTACGGCACACGTCTGGCGGGGACGTGGATCCACTTGGGCTTCTTCTCCTTGAACAAGTGCGCCAAGGCCTTCACGTTCACCTTGTAGTCCAAGTTGGTGATGAATACTGTGTCCGTGGACTTGGCACCCTCTGGTGCTTTGCCGGCGTCCTGCTTGCGGTCCTTCTCCTTCACAGAGGCCTTCTCCACGGGGGCCTTGGCCTTCTTGGCCTTCAATTCCTTCTGCTTGGCGTAGTACGCCTCCGTCTTCTTCTGTTTCTCCTCATCGGTAGCTGGCGGCAACGCCTTTCTTGCGTAGATGTTGCGTCCCTTGAACTCCTTGCCGTTGTACGACTCAATGGCCTTGTCGGCTTCCTCGCCCGTCTCAAACTGCACAAACCCAAACCCTAGACGCTTCACGAACGTCTTCTTGCCCCGGGTGATGGTTTTGGCAGGAATCTCCACGGACTGCACGCTCAAGTCCGTAAAGAAGTCTTTTAATTCCTCCTCAGTGGCGGCAAAGTCCACATTTCCCACGTAGATTCTTTCTTCGATCACAGGCTTCGTTTCAGACATTTCAATTGTGCTGGGTGTGGAGTACTGGCAAGTGGCTGATGTCGGTTATTTAACGCGCGGCGTATGTGCAGGCTGTCACGAGACGGTTGGTCTGCAACGGAGATCATGGAGTCATTGCCTCGGCGTGTATTGCTTTAGCGAGCGGGGTAGATGGAGGTGTTGGTGTTGGTATAGACTTTGAAGTGAGAGAAAATGAGGATTTATACTTAATGTGTTTGCATTCGCGCACAAATCTGCCAAATATAGGCTAAATATGTGGGGTGTGTAGTGAATATGTGAGTGAATGCAAAACTATAAAATACGACAAAAATAGGTATGATGAGGTAAATGTATGGCACACTGAGGGGATTGGAAGTGCTGGGAGCTTTGAAGGGAGTGTGTGTTTTGGGGCAATTGGTTGTATGTTTTAGATATATGGATTGCGATTCAGTTGAAGACCGACCATTGGCTTTTGAATACCTCCAGCTCAAAGATTACAGAAGTAGATAGACTGGTCATCGATTCTCGGAGGTTCACAGATGAACACCTCGCATCTCATTCGGTTTGCATTCCTACACCCACAGGGTACCGATATCTAGCAAACATGTTTGATCGTTTCTTTGAAAATACCAGCTTCAAAAGAATGTCGAAGCGATAGGTAGAAGAGAATGTCGAAGCGATTGAGAACTATCGAAGCGATAGGTACAAGAGAACTCCATTGACTCGACTGCGACTGCAGTCGCAATTTCGATATAGTTCGCCGATCGCTCGACTCTACCGCTACTACGAGGCCATGGAACTTTGGAAGTATGAGTGGTATCTCACTCCCAAGTGTTCTCACGGTTCGCAAGACATGCCAAGCACCCTACATTTTGACCTTGTGGGCAAGCATTACTCAAGCACAATCACAAAATCTTCAGCTCTCAAATCGCCTGATCTTCTACAGCTCCTCTGCAAACAGCAAATGCGTCAGTCTCAACCTGATGTATTGAATAGGGTCTCTATTTTAAAGGGTGTTGCCGCGGCAACGAGATGGTAACAAGAAGCGTGGAAGTCGTGGGACATGCAGTTATTTTAATTTGTAGAACAATTTGGGGGCGGCACAGTCGTTGATGCAGTGCTGCAAGTGGAAGAACTCCTCCACACAGTCCTCCTTGTAGTGCTTGTGTGCGTAGTCCTCCTCTTCCATCTCTGCTGTCACTCTCTCCACACACTCGTGGAAGTGGTGAGCGTATGGGGCGCAGGCAGCGCTCTTGGCGCACTCCTCGCGCAACTCATCGAGAGGGTCGGACAACTCCTCGTCCTCGTCTTCGTCCTCGTCCTCCTCCTCCTCCTCTTCACCGTCTTCCAAGGCAGTGTCCTCGCCAGCTTCCTCCTCTGCGTCCTCTACTTCCGTAACTTCCTCGGCATCTTCTGGGGTCTCGACTTCCACAGGCTAATGGTTAGTATATGGCAGCAATATCTACGACATGGCCAGTGTCCTGCAAAGCATGCTTGCATTTATCAATGTTCATGGCGGGCTCAGGTGCGCCGCCACGGGCCGTAGCTCAGGAAAAACCCGTACATACCTCTTCGGCGTAAGCAATAGGGAAGGCGGATTCGATCAAGTCTCTCAAAAAGGACATTTCTGATGTTCTGATGGCAGGTAACTGGTCTGTCTCGCAACTAACACTGTTTTTTCGAGTCTGTATACGCAGGACGGAAATCGCGAGCCTGGCGATTGGTCAGTTTCTATGGTGTTACCCGGCTGGTGCACGGGTGTTTGTTATCTCTGGCCACTTTTCGCCGGGGCTGGAGAATGGTCATGGTGGGAGCGTCATGGAGGGATTGTGTTTCGGGAGATGGAAACCACGAGCTGGAGTGGTAACGTGGTCGCATTACTTTTGCACCTAAAGTATTATGTGCAGGCGGTTATATCGCAGTACGTACCAGTTGCAGAGGTGAGGTATGTTTAAGGTGAGAAGATTGGAGTGGAAAAGTTTGAGCTTGAGGAGTCTGAGTTTGCGGAGTCTGAGGCTGATGAGATTTGAGATTGAAACAACCGAGGCTGGAAAAAGATGAAAATGATAGAGACTTTGATTTGTAACGGCAGCGATGATGTCTTCGATCTCGATCTCTAATCCCTTCTCGATCTCCATACCGAACTTCACTTAACCCGCATCTCAGCCTTGACCCTCTGACCAGTGCTCCACCCAGACATGCGTCTCTACAAGATCTCTAACAATGACCCATGGATTATTAACTATACAGTAGGTACACTTAGACGGTAGCAGGGGCAACATCCATCTGCTTGGCCTTCTTGGCAGCCTTGTCGTTGTGCTTAGGACCCATGATTCCTCCACCCCAGTGCTTTCTGGACTCCTCGTACTTCTCGACGAAGTTCTCGTTGATGGTAGAAACCAACTTGGCGAGCTCGGCCTCGTCCTCGGCACCAACCTCGGTCAAGGCAGCGACAGAAGAGGTCTTCTTGTGAACCAACGTTCCCAATCTAGCCTTACCCTTCACAACAGCGTATGGAACACCCATCTTTCTGCACAAAGCAGGGAGGAAGATGACCAACTCAATAGGGTCGACGTCGTTGGCAATGAGCACCAACTTGGCCTTCTTGTTCTCAATAAGAGAAACAACGTGGTTCAAACCGTACTTGACAACAACAGGCTTGGCAGAGACGTCGAAAGCCTTCTTGCCCTCAGCGATGGCAGCGGCCTCCTTGGTCAATCTCTCCTTCTTGTCAGCAGCAGTCTCAGGTCTGTACTTGTTGAACAACTTGAAAGTCTGGGCAGCGGTGTTCTTGTCCAAAGTGTTCTGGAACTGGGCGATAGCTGGAGGAACCTTCAATCTCAAGTTCAAGATCTTCTTCTGTCTCTGCAATCTGACCATCTGAGGCCACTTGACAAATCTAGAGAGGTTTCTCTTTGGCTGGACGCTCTGACCGATACCATAGTTCTTTGGGGTTCTCTCGAACAATGGGTTCTCGACAGACTTAGTGGTCTGGGCCTTGGTAGCCAAAGGGGCAGCGGCGACTTTCTTTCCTTTAGGAGCCATTTTGTGATAGTGATGAAAAATTTTGGTGAGATTTTTTAGGAAGAGTAGCTGTGCGAGTTACACCCGTGCACCAGGCTCTTTCTCGGTCACGTGTGATGTGACTGTCTTTTTGCACCCATGGAGGACGGGTCATCTTTTGGTGATGGGTGGTGTTTGGTATGGCTGGGTTAAGTGAGACTGTGCTATGCGATTCAATATGATTCAACGGGTTTGTGAAGTTGCAGGTGTTGGAGATTGATTAGTGCGTATACAAGTATAGATGTTAGTGTACCCGTTGTTTGGCGCTATAACTGTTGTAACAACAGACTGAATCAAACTGTATCACTATCTGTATCAACAGCATTACCTTTCACAACCTGTAACATGGCTTATCCCAAAAGCACACATGTATCGTCCTTCCAATAGCATCGTCTGCCACTAAATGGTATCGAACCGTAACCTACATCAGCAATGCTACAATTAATTCGTTTCGTGATCATCTATTGTTTATAGTTTGACCTGGCAAGATCTGCGGCTGCAACAATGTCGCTCTATAAAACCTTAAAATCTATGCCTCGATGGGTACCCACCGTTCATTGACCCAGCCCTTTATGGTATATTGAGGGATCGTCGAGCTTGCCGTAGGCGACGCCTCATTGGCTAGTGGTCGTGAAGTTTTCATCATTCCTGCTGGTTTAAGCGAGCTCTGGTGTACAGCCCATGGAATGAAGTTGCCGGTTTTTGTCGTCAACGAGGGGCTGCGAGCTCCCTGGCCAACGTGTGTATAGGACGCATAGTCTACAACATTGGCAGGCGATGGGTCTTTGCGTGGCGGCAAAATCACAGCATCCCAAAGCTTATCTTTTGACATTGTGGAGACGCGATGCAATCCGTATTCGCTATCAAAGCGGCGGAGCAGCGGTTTGCGGAGGAGCCGTTTCAACTCCTCCGGCGTGTGAGACGACGGGAGCGAACACGAAGAACGTGCAGCGTAGTCCAAAGCATACCTTTGGAGGAATGTGCAATTGATTCTGTAATCACGATTGCGTATCCGAGAAGGAGTCACTGCTACCGCTTCTGCTTCCGGAAGCTCAGCGGAGAAGGTGACGAGTTCCTGGTCCAACACGGGCGCCTCTTCGGGCCATTCTGCGGCGGGAACAGTGTCATCGGTTGATCTGGGGGAAAATGGAAATGCGTAGTTTATGAACGACGCCAGTAGCGTGCGCCAGCTCTTGGCCTCTCGCCTGCGATTGTCGGCCTTGCCCTCACTTCGAATTTGCTCGCTCAAGCGCTGCAGTAGGAGACTCTTAGAATGAGGCTGTGCTTTCGTCAAGTCTGCAGTCGCCCACAGAGCGACCACTACCGCTGGCGTCACGGACGCTCGGCTGGGACTCGTACAGTACGGCGAATGCAGCACGGAGTGGCCGCAAGACGAATCAGACATAAACGAAAGTACAGACTCGTTGTAGGATGAGTCTAGCATGCTCTCTGCGTCGGACTCGGACGAGTCTTCCTCCGGGAATTCCAAAGGATGTGGTAGCAGTATCAGCATCTTGTAGCTGCGGCGAGCTCGGAAAGATGCTCTTTTGAGGCGTGGTGCCACGATGGAGATAGGAGCCGCCATCGTGTATGGCAATAATGGTTCTTCGCCAAAGAGAACCGCACGGATATTTCAATCAACTAGAAAAGCCGAAGAAGCGAAAAAGAAGAAAACAGGAGTTGTAGTGAAATAATCAGCTTATGGAGGTTGATGTTGCAACTAACTTGCGCGTATCAGATCCGGGAAGCCGCGGCCGGAAATGGCATGTTCACGTGACTCGGCCCGCGGCACACAACCTCGGAACTCAGTCGCCGCACCGTCTAATCAGGTCGGATCGACCGGTTTGATAACAACATCCCGACACCTATTTCTTTTTTAGAGTCACCACTAAGTGGAAGGTTGCTGCGGGTGCTTATCAGGCGATTGGCGACTGTAAACATTCCAGCATACGTAGCAAAAAAACATGGGCTGGTTTGTGCATGCCGAATCGGGCAGGTAAACCGCCTCTGCTCCTTTCCGACACATAGTCAAATCGGGTTCCCTTTTCTGGTTGCGGAATATTGTTCACTATTTCAACAATTCCGTTCGGGCAAACAGTAGAGTGCCTGCCGGCTCCACCGAGGAGGTGTCGGTTTGGCAGATCCTAGCCCCTAGTCGAACTCGTCCAACTCCACAGCTTCGGCCAATTGACTGTAGTTTGTAGCCACCTTGCCGTAGTATTCATCGAACAATTTGTCCATGTCCTCCAACTCAACACCTTTGGTTTCAGGGTAGAAGTACATCACTGTGCACACCGACAAAACGCAGCTGCCAGCGGGGAACAAGTACATTATCCAGCCAATACGCTCCTGGAGAATGGGAGTGAGTTGGCCCACAATGTAGTTGGCGAACCAGTTGGACGCCGTGGAAAGCGAGACACCTTTTGACCTCACGGCCAACGGAAGCACCTCTGGGGGAATCAAGAATCCGATAGGGCCCCAGCTGTAGCCGAATGAGGCGTTGTAGACTATCACCAAAAATGCCACGAGCAGCGGTGTGGCTGAAATATTCATCCACATCACTAGAGAAATAAGGCCAAGGCACACTCCCATGCTGATGCCTCCGCTGATCAAGATAGGCTTGCGGCCCCATCTGTCGACCAAGAACCACGGAGGGATGGTGCTGAGAAGGTAGACAAACGCATTGATGCCTGTCATCAAAAGAGCCTTCAGGTCGTTGAAGCCAGCTTCTTCAAATACCATGGGAGCATAGTACGAAATGATGTTGATGCCGTTGAATTGAGCAAACGCCAATGCTGAGCATGCAATGAACACACGGAGCCTGTAATGACGGAGCATGTGGCGCCACGAGCGCTCTCTCTTGGGCGTCTTGATGCGTTCCTCCAAGATGGAGTTCTTGATCAAAAAGAACTCTTTCTCCGCCTTTCTGTCATCTGGATCATTGTCGTAGAGCAAGCACAAGACGTGGAAACCTCTCTGGTCTTGGTCCACGTCAAGGTACCACCGTGGACTCTCCACAATGAAAAAGCCGCCAATGAATAAGATAAGCGCCAACACAACTTGCAAAAACAATGGCAACCGCCACGAGAGGTTGGCTGCAAACAGATGAGGCTCTGTACGTGCGTCTCCAACGTTCTGGATAAAGTAACAAAAGTAGTCCACCCACACACTCAAGAAGTATCCAGTGATATTGCCTGTGAACTCTCCGCACACCAACTTTCCACGCTCTTCAACTGGGGATATCTCGCACTGGTACAGTGGCACCATCGTGGACAAGATTCCGACTCCAAAACCGCTGAACACACGGCCAACTCCAAACACCCATAAGTTTGGCGTGAACAGCTGTAAAGATCCACCCACCATGAAGATAACTGTTCCTACTAGAATGGTGGGTTTGCGCCCAATAGAGTCCAGTAATCTCAGCACGAGAAGCGACGATATCATGGCCCCAATTTCTAAAATGGAAATCACGATTCCAATCTCCGTAGCCGTAGGATTCTTGAAGTACATGTTGAACGTGACGAACGTCAAGATACCCGAGCAGACACCCTGTTCGTAGCCGAATAGCGAAACGAATAGAGACACAAAAGCTGATGTGAAGTACACCAACTTCTTCCCTTTGAACTTAAGCGAGCTCGTGTATCTCTTTCCGTCAAAGTCCACATGATCGTAGGAGTTGCCATAGGTATCCAAATGCACAGCATCCGTCGACAGCCGGAGATGATGGTGTTCTGAAGCTCCATTGATTGTATCCCACTCGTCGAAATCGTCCATGTCATTCAGCTCGTCCCAATCGTCCAGGTCTGTCCCTCCTTCTTGCGGTATAGAGCTTGGCACCATCCCATCATGGGTAGACGCGAGGGTTTCGTCATCCGAAGCTTCTCGGAGTTGCGAGGATAGCTCTTGTTTGGATGTATTACGTGATTGTTCACGTGGCTCAATTGATTCTGGCACAGCATCAGGCTGCAACTTGTGATATCCGCTCATTGTGATCTATAGTATTCGTTGGTAAAGAGGTTCAGAATCATAACCTGTAACGGAGTGCACAATAGATATGACGTAGTACCGCGATTAGTATGTAGATTGATGAAAACCAGGGGTACCAAGGCTTGATAAACAGAGTATGAATTCATATTTTACAACAGGTAACTAGAGCCTAGGGGATCTCGTCTCCTAATACAGTCCGTACACCAATGCGTTGCTGCTCACAGTAAGTTATAACCACAACTCACGTGATCGTCAACCATAGAGCAAGAGACACATTAAGCAGCTTTCCGCTTTCTGTAGCTCTCAATGTAGAAAGCGGCAAACAAGGCAGTCAATGGTGCCAAGTAACCCACATTGACGATCAAGGACACTGCCTGGTCAGATGTAGCAATGCAAGAGCTATAATTATTGCTGGACAAGTCGGTGTACCACACGAAAGCATGGAACACTGCAATCAGGCCGCCCACTATGAACTGCAGAATCTGCAATGCAGTCAAACCTCTTTTCAACACAACTGGAACGCGGACTCTGATGCTGCAAAGCGAAAAGTACAAATACATGAACAGATGGATGAACGAGTTGAACACGACGAAGATCCAGATTGGCGGACTGGTGTAGCGGATTCCGCTCCACATACACATCATAGCGCCGGAGTGGTGGTAGCTCTGCAACATGCTCGACGGCTTTCCCTTCAAAAGGATGATGATGGTGTCAATCACCTCGTAGAACTTCAGCATGTAGAACCACCATCCGTACATGGTAAGGTTGTGGTCCTCTGAGTTCTGCTTGAACACTCCGTTCTCCAAGTCACAAACAGCATACACAAAGTTCAAGAATCTGCTGGGTTCGCTAGTCTTCATTCGAATGCTGCTAACGGTTCGGCTGAAACTGCCCAACATGCCCACAAAAGTCCACACCGAGTACACGAAAAGAAACACATTGTGGAAGAACACAAGGATCTTGAAGAGCTTGTAGCTGGCGATCTTGTAAGGAGCTGGCTTTAATCTCTTCAACTCCTTGTCACTCATCTTCTCGTCGGCATTGGCCGCAAGCCCGGCCTGTTTCAACTGTCGCCTCAAAACAATAGGATTGAAGATATGCACCAGGGTAAAGTAAACGATAGCAATGGTCAATGGCACAGTAACCTTCAATGATTTCTCAAAAACATATGTAAGCACCGAGCTCTTGAAGGGCGAGATAGGCATAGGTGTGGTGTTGGTCGGCAATTCCCAGAGCACCGAGGGTGGGAGCCCGACAGCGAAAGACATGTTGAAAGAAAGTAGCAGACCCAAGAATTTTAGTCAGAACTGCTGAAATATATCAAGTCACGTGAAAAGTCGGTTATAACAAATCGGACTGCCGAGAACTCGAAATTTGCGATAAAAAAACGGTACAGCTTGATTTTTGAGGGTTTTTTGGCGATTTTACGATTCCATCGCTTCTGGTTATACCGGTGTTAGAGCTAGAATACCTCTACAAGTGCAACTCGAGAGATCGCACATGACGAATTGTTTACAATGTTTGTTGGGCGGCCCCACAAATCGCAAATAAGAGCGTTGCATACCGGCTTTATGGGGATGGCACTGCAGATAGTCGGTGGTCTCTTCATGCAACCTTAGACCAAATATCGTTCTTTATTGGTGTGCGTCTTCACTCGCATGGACGAACTTGTCTCCACTGTAAGGGCAATGTAAATTCATATGATCGCGAGCATGGAGAACTCACGGGCACAAATTAACCTGGGGTTCATTCCTGCAGATTGAAAAGATAAGTAAGACCAATTGCCCTTTGTGGAAAATGGATAGTAAGTTAACCTTTTGGTAACAATTACAAATTATGTTGAGTTGTATTCATTTATGTTGGTATCTATTTTCTATCGTGCATCGTTACTGTGGCCATGGCACTAGGCTAGGCATGGCGAATACGGGTATCTTCTTCAAGTTTTGCGCGGGCTTGTTCGTGATGGTCTTCAAAGCATTCTGCTTTTGAGGTGACTTTGTGGGTGATCTGTTTCTTGACTTCACAGGCGACTTCGTAGGAGACTTTGTAGGTGATCTGCTAGCAATGTGCGTTTGTGGAATGACAGGATCGAATCCAAAGCGCTGCTTATCGAGAATCAAGAAGCTCTTCTCGCGGAGATAATGCGTCAAGTCCACAAGAGCTCTTTGTGCCTTCTGGTCGTCGTAGGAGCTCACAATGATTTTATGGTGAACCACCTCAGCGGATTCAGCCTGGTAGTCACACATGACCTCCACTCCTTGCAAAAGGCGGAAAGGTATCATTACTTTTTCTCTGAACTCGGTGTTTTGCTCGTTGATCAACTCATCGAATCTCCCTGGGCAGTATGTAATCTGGAACTCGTGACATTTGGGAAGCATAGAAGCCAACTTCTGGGCGCACTGCTGCGGCTTCGTGTCGTTTCCTGTGATCGAGATAGTCATGCTGCTCTGACCCTTGAAGTCGTGTAAGGAAGTAGGGAATTCAATGAATGTGTTGAATTCAGCCTCAAGATCGCTGATGAATCTCACGTCGTACTTGTTCTCTCTGATGAGCATCAAGTAATGACTTTTCAAAAGACGGAACCCAGCGCTGTTGTAAACAGCTGAGATACCGTTCAGTGGCAGAATGTTCTGGCAACACTGAGTAACCATCTGATCGATCTCATACTTAACAAAAAGGATGTTCTTCAGGTTCTTCATTGGGCACTTGATCAAGACGTTGTTGTTTCTCGTGAACAGGTACAAGATACGGTCGTCATGTTTCTCTTCTGTCCTCTTCTTGTGTGCTGTGCTGGAGAATTTGATGAAAACATTATACTTTTTCATGATCGATTGGATAATCGATCCTCCATTGCCAATAATGCTTTTGTGGAAAACATCGGGCACGTTGAATTGCATCTCCGCTGGCAATTCCATCTCTATCAACAGGACACTCTTGATCAAAAGCTCGAAGATAGAGAGGATTTGCTTGTTCTTGACTCCCAGACCAATACTTATACTGGTGTTGATCTCAAAGTTGTAATCGTTCAAGTATCTGAAACGAATAGAAGGAATGTGGCCCAATTGGTTCAAGATCTTGATGATCTTTCCGTTCTTCTTTCCACTCAAGAAGTCCTTCTGATGATTGCTAAGCTCCATGCTCATGACGATTTGGAACTTAGTGTCGCTCTCGTTGACCAATTTCGTAAAATAGAAACTGCTCTGCAAGTTGGATACCAATTCGGACAAGAGCAGTCTGATGTCTTCTTTCGATCCCATGATCTCCAACCCATGCTCGTTGTAGGTGAGTACACAAGTCTTCTTCAAATTGATAAGGTTGATCAAATAGTATTCAAAGTCAACTGATGTTGGGCCCTTGGAGAACTTCATGTCCACAGTGTATAATTGGCTGCTTAAAGAGGTCAACTCCATAGCTGTTTCCTGAACAGCATCAGCAGAGTGACCCTGGATAACCACTGTATTATTTCCTGCTTCACCCAAAGTGGGCATCTGCACAAATGTTCCACGTTGGAACATGATGTTAAGTATCTCTGCTTGGTTGTAAAGGGAAATCACATCGAGCTTATCCTTAGCAAACTCTATTTTCTGAACAAACACAGCAGTCTCCGTGTCCAATCTAGGATCGACTGTCTTCAACAAATCTGCAATGATCTTCTTTGTGAGTACGATCTCTGGCATTCTTTTGGCAGTGACCCAAATGGATGATTGTCCATTGGAATCCATTGATCCAGTGTTGAAAACCTGTGGCAAGAGATATGGCAAGTAAATGTTGACATTCAGCTGCCGAGCGATCTCAGTGAAGTTGGCCATGTTCACACCACCCAATCCTGGAAGGATCGACAATGGCACCTGGATACGATCCACGTAACAATTGTTCAAGAGAGTGTCTACCAAAATGCGGGTTTCAGTCTCTGCACGAGACAAGTTGTCTGTGTTGCCCACGATATAGATCGAAGCGCTTTCACATGGCTTGGCAGGATTCTTGTAGTCCATCTCCTGATTGGTGATGCTGATTTCCACGTTACATTGCGCAGCAATAGATTCGAGTCTGTGTACAAAATCAGGGCTAGCAGCTGCAAACTCGGCGTCTGACAAAACAAGTCTCTTGTAGTTGACATGCAGATATGCCTTTAAGAGTTCTGTTCTGCAGTTATTGATGAATGTCTCATTTCCGGTAATGGATACAGTAAAAAGTTGGTTATTGAGTTGAGGCTCAATCAATTTAATATGGTTAGCTTCTCCGGTTCCGTTGTGATTCAACTTCAAAATGCATTGACGAAGTGCATCCATGTTATCGATGATGCGGACGCTGCTTTTGTGCTCATTTCTGACAGAATATGGAATGAGTGTCTGAGACAGATGGCTCTGCCAGAGGCCAGTGTTTGTCTCGAAGAGCCCCACCAGGGAGCTAATCAAATAGGTATATTCCAACGAAAGGATTACAAGGTTCAGATCCATTTTGCATAAACGTTTGACAGCAGCAACTTTCCGACCTATATAGGATCTTCTATCGGTCAATGCAACTGCTCATTGTAGTAAATTCGTAAACAATGTGAGAGTAGCTATTTTCAATTACATTGCCTAATCGGGCGAATGGCCAAACAATGCGTAGAACTTCCTTTCCCGAATAGGCAGTCATATTGGCTCTTGTGCAGGAAGTACATCATTCACTGCGTTTCACAAGCTCTTTAGGGGAGGTCAGGTCATCGGTGGATCACTATATGCTGTTTCGGGAAATAGCGGGGGAGAAAGTAGCTGGGATTAACTCTTATCTATTGAAAATAAATCCGAATGCAGCGAAGCGAAGTTAGAGTTGCAGAATGTTTATTTCTCGAAGGACGCCGAAGCTGAGTATATAGCATTGCAGAAATGAATGGTCCGTTGAGTTTTGATAATCATAGCAATATACTGCGGAACGTTCAATTAAGGTTTACGTGGTAGCATATTACCAGCCTTGGATAAAAATCGGAGTTTTAACACCTACGAGAATGCAGAAACTGATATTAGATTTACTTCTTGAATCTTGTTCAAGCAGTCTCTTGAACTCGTAGGGTCTTTGACACTACTATCGAATGTCCCCAGTTCAAATGCGCTTAGTGTCCCATACGTACACCATCTCGTCCCATCCGGTCGTGGCAGCCCATCCAGGCTCTCCCCACAAACTATAATCACAACCGATGACAAACTCTCTATGTTGTCTCATGACACCTCTGCACCCACTAGAACCATTGTTCAAGAACCTGGCTCTCTCATTCAGCTGGTCCTTCCAAACCCTAGCAGACATGTCGTACGAAGTAGAAAGTAACTCCTGTGGATCGTGAGGCAGCCATGCTACTTTTCTTACCGCGAACTCATGACCCAATAGCTCATTGAGTGGTGTAGGGCCCCTAATGTGATAGGCAGGCATGGGCAGTTGCAGATTGGGTTGGTCAATTTTGGTGATCATACGTAAATCCCATATTCTCACCGACTTATCAGTTCCCGCCGATGCCACAATAGTAGGTTTGTATCTGTTCCAGTCACATGACAACGCCTCTAGTCCTCCATGTGCAACGAAGTCGAGCTGAAGTGGCTTCGGTGCCCTGATATCCCAAATATGCAAATGCAGGTTTCCTGTGCAACTCACAAGCGTCAGGGGCAGATGCGGCGAGAAGGTGGCATTGTAGATGCACTGTGTGGTGTTGAAGTTCCCGTTTTGGCCCTTTTTCATGGGCGGCTTGGCGTTATAATCCACAGGAGAAGCTTTCGTGGTATAGTCAACTTCTGGACTGAGCGTCAAGAGAGACTGTGCACGAGTCGGCGTCCAGAGCTTGATGGTACCATCCCAAGAAGATGTAACAAAGTTCACCTTGTCCACGTAGTTCCAGTTGACAGCAAAAACCTCACGAGTATGTTCTTTATAGTTCATGACAGGAAACTGACTTACAGTCAAGTCAAAAAGCTTTACCAGTCCATCTCCCAGCGCCGTAACTAGCTGGTTCTCGTGAATCTCACTCCAAGCCACATCAAAGAGACCGTCCTGCGTTTCCCATGCCACCTCGTTGTGAATTTGGCCCGAGTTGTCGATGCCGAGGATGAAAAGCTTTCCGTTTCCAACAAGACCATAATTGGCTGCGGTAGCCACTGCGAGCTTGTTATCGAAGAAAGGCAGGTACCTTACGCCGTACCCATTGTAGCCTGTGGTTCGAAAGGAAAGCATGTCGTAGAGCCTAATGGATCGCGAAAGTTCCGCTGATATCTTCACGTGATATGGTGCTTGATTGCGTTTTAAGCAAGATACGGTGAACGGTTAAGAATGCAGTTGAATGCTTTATTTTTATTTACACTCAGATGTCGAAAGCCTGCGTGTCCAAGAACTTAATAATGTTATGGTACTCCGGCTTGATGTCTGAAATTTGGACGAATCCAAACGAGATCATATCGCCCAAAATGAGCGCTGCCTTCTGCTGTGTGTACTTCAAATAGTCGAAGTCATCATCCGTTGAGGTGATTGCTTCTTCCTCTTCGATAGCACTTTCGTCAATTGCAACAGCATCCAAACCAGTGGTGATACTGAAGGTGCTTGTCACACCCTGCTCATGCAGCAGCGATCCAAGGGCATCCACAGGATCCTTTGGTGGTCCATTTTGGAGAAGACCCCAAATACACCAAAAGAACTGAACAG
Source organism: Danielia oregonensis (assembly GCA_003707785.3). Classification (NCBI taxonomy): domain Eukaryota; kingdom Fungi; phylum Ascomycota; class Pichiomycetes; order Serinales; family Metschnikowiaceae; genus Danielia; species Danielia oregonensis. The sequence goes on from PPLJ03000014.1 coordinate 195,356, forward strand.
TGGACCGCCAGTAGATGATCTCGTTATACAACTTCTTGACCTCGTACTCAGCCAAAGCACTCGAGTCGGTAATGTTGACCTCGGTGGTAGTCTTCAAATTCGTAGTTGGGTGACGGAAATCATACTCCACGTATGACTTAAGCAAGTTCAACTGCTCAATCTGACCTGGGTAATTCTCATTGTGAATGTAGTATGGTTTTTCAAGGTCGTGGTAGTCAGACATCCACTCTGAGAAGTGATCGGCGATGTCGAAAGCGGGAAAGTTGGCACCCGAGTATTCGAAATCGATGACAGCCAAATCGCTGTCTTTTTTGTTGCTGGTACTCACCACACCTTGCTCCAGGTCCAGCTGAAGCACCAGCTTCGGGTCAAATGAGTCACGCAAAAGCAAGTTACCGTACTGGGTGTCGTTATGGCAAAAACGGTAGTTCTCCTTGAAATTGGCCTCATCGTATTTGGAAAAGAGCCAATCACGGTAAGTGAACACCAACTTACGGAAAGTTGACCAGGGCATCAACAAAACCTCCTCGATTGCGGCTTCAGAGTACAAAGGTAAGATGTCTGTCTCGAGAAGATGCATCCACTTGACGATCTGGATCCAAGCAACAGGAAACTCAAGATCACGGTCCTGAGGATCCAACTCAATCTTGTAGTGCAAATCCTTCATTCTACGACCGAGCATCTGCGAGATCACTGGATTCCGGATTTCTTCCTTGCCCAAGGTAATGAAACCCTCAAGGAATTGCTCAAACCGTCCATTGCTGAAGATTCCCAACAACTTAGGACCAATTCTCTTTGCAGAGAGCTTGATAAGGATTCGCAACTCCAGCTCTCTGTCGATGATGGAATCAACGTTCTTACCATACACCCTCAAGAGCAAAGACGGGGGCTGAAAGTCCAGTGTGGTGTCCTTGTACTCGATCTTGTAAATCAGGTTCGTAAGAGCACCCGAGATTCTAGACACCAGCATGTTTTCCACAACCAATTGGCGTTTGTGCCATTTTGAAATCCTCAAGGCCTTTATCAATCCGATAAGCTCAGCCTTGAAGAAGTCCTGAGGCAATGAATTGTCCAACGTAACATGAACGGTAGAAATGCTCTTCTCGAAGTCCACCGCAGTCGGCGTTATCACCAATTTATTAAGCGAAGCAGAAGAAAGTGATCTTCTGTTGAAAGAAGGTCTTCTGGAAGAGGAATTCGATCTTGAATTTGGGTTCCTCGACCGCGATCTCGAGCGTGATCCGTGCAGAGAAGGTGTGATGTCCATTTTGTGGATTTGATAAGTGATAACAATTTCGTTGTCTCACGAGTGGCACGGGAGGCACGGGTGTCACGGGCAGCGACTTGTCGGTGATCCGATCTGCGGCTTATACCAATGGATATGAACTATCAACAGCTTATGAAAGTGGATTTTGATGTCTAACGAAAGCACAATTGATGCACGAAGCTATTCGCTTATGATTCGCCAGTGCTCATGTGCAATGCGGGTCGAGATCTTGGCAGATTTGAAAAAGGTTCAGATGATGAGAAATATATGGCAATGATAATGTCACTAGCGTCTTATTTATAAGCAAAACTACCTGGAGATCTTTGTTCTGAGCTTTTTGGGGCATTGGTGAGCGAATAGTCACATTTTGAACCTTTTTTTTTCAAGAATTAGCCGATCTCGCTAAAGCAACAAGATCTTTCACTCCTCAAACGAATCAACAGTGGGTCAGATAGCTATTCAGATGTCTAGATCTCCAATTGCCTTATCAATGGCCTGAAGTATGGGTAGCGTAATTCACACTTTTATCGTAGAATTAATCGAGGCCTCAGTCCAATTGAGTCTTTGCAGTAGCACGATTCACAGAAAGATGCAATGGGGGGCCTTATACCGTGTCACTTATTCTTCTTCCACATGGTGCTCTCTATCATTTCTACAAGAGCTTCATTAATTGTCAGCAGGCTTTTGCAGTACGAGCAATATCACAATTCAGGGAGCTTTACCAAGTCAGAACCAGTCTTTGCCATACAATGCCTCCCCTCGGAAATCGGAACCATCTTCGAGGTGTTTGGGTGCAATGATTGGTATTTCTACTAATAGAGTTTGTTAAGGCTTGTTCTCCACTTTTGACGAGAAATAGTTCCAAAATAAACTATCAGATGCAGAGTCGGTGTTATCGTGAGATCACAGTTTAACCGGCTAAAATCACTAAAACCTGATCTAGCCGTTTTCATAGTCCTTCGTGAAAAATTCCTGTATTCAACTTTGACACCATCATGGGTCTATCTCCCTTATTAGCCGTTGCAGGCTGGACTGCCTCCGCAGTTTCCTACCAGCTCTTGCGAAACAAGGAAGACGAAATCGGAGCTTTGAAAACTGAATGGAACAACAGGATAGCAACCTTAAGCGATGAGATCACAAGCCAAAAGACAGTATTGAAGGCTGCTGAGGATGGACTGGGGAAGGAAAAGACTGCATTGGCGCAGTCTCAGAAAGAAAAGACTGAGGCAATGGCCAAGGTGTCCGAAATGACCTCTCAGATCGAGAGATTGGAAATCTCGATTTCTCAGTTGAAAACTGACAAGGAGCAGCTCACAAGCGCTAACAAGGAGCTCGAAAAACAAGTATCGGAGTCCAAGAATAAGTCAAAGACCTTGGAGAGCGAGTTGAAGGCCAGTTTGGCCTCAGAGGCCACGATCAAAGAGCAGTATCAGTACAAACTCAACACTGAGTTGGCCAAATTCTTAGCTGAGAAGGACATGCAGATCTCTCAATTGGAAGAAACTGTCTCCAAGTCTGAAAAGCTCGCTGAGGATCTTTTAGCAGAATCAGAGCTCTTGAAAGGCGAGATTGTGGCTGATAAGAAGACGATTCAAGATATGCAAACTAATGAAGGGGAGCGCTCAGTATTGCAGTGTGACCTCGACGCAGCGGTGGTGAAGCACGATGACCTCACCCTGGAAATTGAAGAACAGAGTAGGATTATCTTCCAGCTGAGAGAGAAAGTAGCTGATCTCGAAAAGGAAGTCAAAACCTTGAGCGCACGCCTCGAATCGGCCGACCAGCAGGTTCAGAACTTAAACAAGAGCGTTGAGGACAACAAGAACCTCAAAGCTCAGGTAAATGATAAAGACATGGAGATTGATCTTTTAAACAAGAAGATCTCCACAGATGCAGAAGTGACCGCAGAGTTGAAGACAAAGATTAAACAATGTCAAGATGCGATCAAAAACCTCGAGGAGGAAAATGAAGAAGCTAACGCTAAAGCAAATGAGGAATTACAAGCAACCAGGGAACTCGAGGAGGGCCTCGCTCGCATAAAGAAGGTTGTCGAGAAGCTGAAAGCAGACGCTTTACTTTTTGCTGGTAAGGTTTCAGAGAAAGACAATAGAATCAAGGAATTAGAAGAGTCTATCAAAGAAAACGGGGAGAGAATTGCAACTTTGCAGAAGCTGCACTTGAGCAAAGTCTCTGAGTTACGCAAGCAGCTAGCTGAGGCCGGCGAGAGCGTCACAGAGGCGCAAAAATTCAAAGACGTTGCAGAAGAGAGCAAAAAAGAAAATGAGCTGTTGAAGGCGCAATTAGAAGAGCACCTGACCAACGTCGCCAACTTGACGAAGCAGCTCAATGTCGCTACGAAGAATAGTGAGGACTCATCTCAAAAGCTGCAACAGAAGATTGAAGAAGCTCAGAAAACCAAGGAATTGGCAGATAGTGAGATCAATGAATTGAAGGAGCAACTAGAACAGCACAAGAGCTCTGCAGCCGCTTTGACGAGCCAGCTCAAAGAAGCGACCGAAAAGCGAGTCGCTGAGGTGCAAGAAGTGAAAGACACTCTGGCTAAGGAGACTGAGCTTTTGAAAGCGCAAGTTGAAGACAAGAACGCAGAGCTCAAACGCTTGACGATCCAGCTCAGCGTAGCCTCCCAGAAGGGCGAGGAAGCCGCTGCCGAAGCTCAGAAACTTGAAGAGCTCTTAGAAGAAAGAACCAAAGAAGAATCTGAGATGACGTCAGCAGTCCACCAATTGCAGAATGAGCTCCAAAAAGCCAAAGATAAAGTCGAAGGGGTCAGTAAGGAACTCGACGACTTGCGTGCTAAGCACAATACTCTTCTACCAGACAAAGGAAGATCTGAGATCGGAGGCACATCTTATGCCAGTACAGGGCTTCAGGTGCATGGAACGCACGCAGCTGATGCAGGAGCTCTGCATACTGCAGGAACAGAAATCTCTGAGCCAATACTGATAGCGGAAGATGCGGCGGCTGCGAAGTGCGCAGGTACTACCGCTGGCGAAGTGCACTCAATCGCTCCCGAATCTACCCAGGCATAACGCTTGAGCGACAAAAATGCGCAAAGCGCAATTCGCATTCCCAGACGGGACGGCCGGCTCACGTAGAGAGCGCTATATTTGGAGAGCCAGGGCACCTTTACCAACCTAAAGCCGAAGGCACTTGATCGGCAGCCAGCCCCAAAACACAAACGAAGCCTAGCTCAAGAGCCAAGAATGTGTGTTCTGCATATGCCTAGAACGGCATGCTGCACAGAAGGTTTACCCGAATCCGTTCTTATGTGCGCTTGCCCACAAGGCTTAGAGCAACTAGTGCCGCCATATTCCATAGATCTCCGCCAAATGCCGGCAAATACAGAACGAACGAAAACGGAAGAATACACCCCCAAAGAATAAACAGCGGAGCAACCAACCGATCGCACATGAGAAGCCGAAACAATTGATTCTGTCATTCCTGTACACACTCCAGTAGCATAGAATATCGTTGTTTCTCATTCTTTTCTGCTGCCCACACCCTTGGCTTCCTTTCGCTATGGCCAAAATCAGAGCCGTTGCACGCCGTCGTTCGCTACGTAGTGTGCAGTCGGAGTCCTCCCACAGCTCGCAGGCTACGGTGTCCCAGCTGTATCTGCCCGGCATTCCCCCTCAAGAAACCGCCGACAAGCTCGTCAAGCAGCTTCTCAAGTCCTTCAAGAAGCTAGAACTCGCCGCCGGCAAGTTCGCCTCCAAACTGGGCATCACAAAGACGAACATACTCCGAACCACACTTTTGCCCTTTCTCAGGCTGCAGCCCCTGCTCGACTCAGTGCTATCTCCTAGCTCCAAGCTCTACGATAGTTTCTGTAGCATCAGCACCACTGTCTTGGGCAAGTGGTGGCGGCTGCTCTTGGCTGTGCTCGTGTCACAGAACCAAGTTACAAGCACAGACCGTAATGCCTACCTCGAATGTGTGTCCCGCATCTTGGCACGCCGTGAGTGGGCTTGCGGTGACGCTGAGCTGCTCGATAGCTACCGCGTGTATCTTACCAGCACGTTAGACTACTGCATCAGCAGACTCCAAGCACTCAAGGTTGTGCCCATTTCAATGAGCGCCTTTGTTGGTAAGGTGTTTGCGTACGCATACTTCTATCTTCCACACGTCTGCAACGCCCTTTTGTTCTTGCTCAACGTCAAGCAAAGTGTGGTGGATAGCCATTTGGCCACATTACCAAGAATCCCTTCTCAGGAGATTTTCGTGGCCCAGGCTGCCTTTCCACAGACTGTGTCGCACTTGGTCGACTATAGAGGCTTGACTGATCTTCTGCGTCAGCAGCGTGCTGCCATCAACTCCATCGTGCCACCTCTGAAACCAGTCAAAGGTATCAGAGATCCAGGCGGGCCCTGGGTCCGGCGTTGGTCTTCGTGTGACTCCGATATCTTCAACTCCTTCTTCCGCCACTACATCACGCTCTGTGACGTTTTCTTGTCTGGAAAAACGGTGCTGCCGGCAGCATTTCCTGGATTTCACATCATAGCGAGTCACACATATCAGATCTTTGCAGTACTGGTAACACGCATTCTGATCAGTTTGGCTTGTAAACCATCGGTTCCTGCAAAGTCTCTACCTCCAATCAGTAAGTCACGAGCATCAGGTCATCCCTCCCAAAGTCCAGCTGTCCCAGCAAAGAACAATTCTGCCCCCAATGGATCTACGCCCCCTCCCCCAACATCTCCCAACGCTGCTTCCGGCGCTACCTCCAACGCATCTTTAGGAACTCCACTCTTCAATCAGACGGACACGAACTACGCCTGCATCATCAAAATTTTCAAGACCATCAGAGACATTTCCTACTCTTCCATTTCATTTGCCTCCACATTGACACGCTTCATAGATCTGTTGCTCGTTAACGTGGCCCGCACTATTAGCATCTACGACTTCAACAAGAACGGGTTGTTGTTGAACCTAGTTCATGAGTATTCTAATCATGTATTCGATGCCTCCTCCATGCACTGGGAGTTTTGGCTTGGATGCAGCTACTTGATGTTGTCTACTCACCATGTCCAAATCATCATGAGGAACTTTGCTTTCTTGTTCAACGTTTGGGATCACATTCCCGACCATTTGCCCTTGACAGAATATCCTGAAAAGATTCCACATCTTCGTAACTGGCTCACCAACCCTAACGAGAGTTACAAACAAAACTTCTCTATGTGGTTGACCTCTACTGATGTGTGGAGTCACTTCTTCACTCACTGGAATCCTATTGTGCGTTCCTACTATTCTAGACTTTTGGTGTGGCGAGTAATTGGCATAAACAATTACGAAAGTTCATCCTCTATCCAGACAACTAGGCGTGTCAAAAACAAGCTCGATGCTGTTTTCAACACCGTTTGCAAAGAGTTGGCTGCCCTCAACGAAGACTCTTCGTTCTCTCTCACCACGATGAACTTTGTACCTGATCACCCAATGGTCAACCGAAAGTTCAGCATAGTTGCCAACTCCAAGTTTGCCTTCTTGGGAGATGATCTATCTGCTTTGCTTGCGGTGTCTATGAGACCCAGCGAGTTACGCAAAACGCACCCGTATGAGATTTTTGATGAGGCCATATACACATGTACATCATTGCCCAGCTCTCCAGCGCTGCATGTGAATACCAGTCCCCAGGACCTGCCAAAAAACACCAAAAACCACAACTTGATCAACTCGCTTAGTCGCTTTTTCAAGATTTTGTCAACCGAGGAAAGCAATGAATTCCCGATGGTACCACCCAACCAGATATTGAGTGACCGTCTCGATAACTCTTTGTTGCAAAGCAAGCGCAACTCAAAGTCGTTGTCGTCGTTGTCTACAGCTCCGTCCATGAAATCACGGTCTTCGAGCCCCAGCTTGATGTCGTTTCAGTCTTCGCTTCACTCCAATGCCGACTTCTCTGCAGATTCCTCTGTGGCTTCGGACTCCGACTCTTCGAGTTTGGTGTCGGATTGCATAGGCAGCTCGTCATCGTCTTCATATTCTTCATCATCGTCTACCGCTCAGCCTCCTGAACTTTTCAAAGTGCCTCCAGAAATCGTCCGCCCTATCTTCAAGTTCGATATCGTCATGGACCAGGAGTCATTGTGCGAGAAGTACCATATGATGCAGAATGCTAACACTGCGGGTAAGTTCTTTCCCCATGTGAAGGCTAGCAATGCATCGCTTGCTGCTGTTCCCAAATCGCCCAAGATCCCCTCCGTCTCTATCTTCTTGAACTCGGACATTTACAACAAATTCTACATCACCACCGAGAACTATATGGTGGAAGAGGACATTTATTCAGATAGCGAACGGGTAGAGATCAACAGATTCAACAGAGCACTTTCGAAGAGTATTGTGTCTTCTTCCACTTGGTTGAATTTGGGAAAATCTTTGAACGAGTGGAATTCCGTTGTGGAAGAGTTTGAGCGTTATTTATTTAACAAGGTTGAGGCAGACCAGGAGAACTACATTCCCGTCGCGACGGATGGCGAAGATGCAACAAGAGTGGAGATCGACGAGGCAGACTACTTTACTCGCATCGTTCCCTACTTACCCATCGACAACCTCACTGAGCTCAAGTTGCTCAATGCATCCTAGTTCTCTCCATCTAATTTATTCATAGAGACCTAATAATCATTCGTCAACAACCTGGAGCTTTTCTCTTGGTTGCTGACTTTCATAAATCGGCTCGGATGTAAAGTAATTCCAAAAGAATAAAGTGGACATCATACAAACGATTGTGCTGAGGAACCAGAAAGATCCCACACCGATGACAAAACTTGTTATGGAGTAGTTTGCGAGATAGTAACGAATTCCTACCCACTCTATCACAACATCTAACGACGTGTTCACGGGGTCAATTATTAACGGCAACTGATCTTTGAACGCAAATACTGTGTTCGAAGACGCTAGCTCAAGAAGCTTTTCTCCAGTCATGTAGGCCAACGGATGATCTTCTTTCACCATCTTGAATATATCCACTAATATAGGAGGTACCCAGTATCGCAAATGGTATGGGATCCAATTGTTCTTCTTAACGTAGATGTATCTCAGGTCACAGTTCACTATGAAGCTGCTCTCGAACCTCTGCCACCGAAGCAGGAAAATGTACGACAACAAGTGAAATGATTGCTCTCGGGTGCAAATCGCATGGAGATTCATCCGAATGGAGAACACGAGGTCTCGGTTCTGCTCCACGAATGCGAGAAGTGGTCTCATATCAACAGTCGCTTTTGGGCCAGGTATTGAAGACTGGAAATTCATAGGAATACCCATTCGGTTCCGGGGTATAAGCATTTTGTAGAAGTTCAAGTATGTAACAATGGATATAGGCAATAGCACAAAAGCCACAACTGTGAAGACTATGATCAGGTATACCACCTGCCTGGTGAAGAAAAGCGGTATTTTGACGTAAATCGGAGCCATTGCTTTATTGATACCGATGTTGTTACCTCGACGGATGCAGGTTTAAGGAGTGGTGTGCACTTTCCAAGAGCAATGGGTGTCAATGGGCTTCAACAGAGTGTTGTTGATGTTCCTAACAAGGTGCAATAGTAAATCACAAACTGTAATTGTTTTCGCGGGGACTATATAGAGATATGTATCCTCTGTGCACACTTGGACAATTCATCTAATTAACTGTACATCTATGAAAGACCGTGCAGTGCACAGTCAGCATGCAAGGATCCCTAACTTATAACCAAAGAAGACGATATGACAATCGGTGAATTAGAACAGCCTCTTGGAACCGACCAAGATAGTAGTAATGCAAAACGTGAAGGAGGGAAAGCAACGCGGTATAGAGGCAGATGCAGCATTATAACATGCTGCTAGGCATACGGCAGAGCAGGGGAGTGTGGCCGAAACCGCGCAGGTGAACACGACTGAATACGAGTCTTGAACCTGTTTGTTAGTAATGCATGGGTATACTGGCAAAACGCCAAAGCAGACCAGAAACTAGCAAGAACTAGTGCGTTGTATGACCACGGTGGTACTTTAACCCATTCAAGTTCTTGTACCTCTTGCCACAGACCTCACACCGGTACGGTTTGTCCTTCTCCATACCTGCACCATCGAGGTACGGCGTGTTGGACTCAGGGTCGATGATAGAGAATGTTCCATCATCGTTCTCCTTAAGTGTCTGGTTCTGATGACCATGCAAACGATGGTATTTGAGACCGTTTTGGTTCTTGTAAGTTTTCTCACACCCTATAACTGGGCACTTGAAGGGCTTGTACTCTTCGTTCTCCATCACATACAAGTGGCGAGCGGGATCGTCGATGTACATGCTGTCACCATCGTCCATTGGGTGGTCCTGCTGCCGCAGCTGTGTCCTTTGTGGAGGTTGAGCCATTTGCGGCGCAACATGTTGTACTGGAGCATTATGCATTTGCTCCGGAACACCCATGTTGGCAGAAAGTGCAGGGTTGATTGCTCCCTGGTTGAGAGCCTGTTGCTGGAGGTTGAAGTGGTTCGCCGGAAGATGTAACGTTCCTTGCGGTTGAACCTGGTGTTGGTGGGTGTTGAGGAACACGTCATTAGTAGAGACGGTTTCCATGACATTGTGGATATTGTTGAGGTTGTTCCGGGCACGCTGCTGGTTGAGCAAATGGCTGGGCTCGTGCGGTGGCGAAGCGGTGATATGCGCCTCTTCATAGTGACGCAAGAGATCGTGCAACGTGGGAAGGAGCTGCCCACAACAACTGTAGTCCTTGCAGTAGTCGGCCTCCAAGTTGGGGAGGTACAGGGTGGCGTTGGGCGGCGACATCAGGATGGAGCCATTCTGTGCGTTCAGCGCTACGTTTTGCACACGAAACAGGCCACGACGAGGGTTTATGAGATTGTGCTGCGGGAGATTCTGGCCATACATCATCACCTCGTCTTTTAGCCACGAGCCGATGGTGACAGAACCCCACAGAACTCCGCCCATTCCCTGAGAATGTGCAATCAGCTCTCTGCGGAAACGCGAGTTGTTGAAGATGGACGGCTGGCGCTGGTATGTGATGTCAATCGGCTGAGGCGCATTGAGGAAGCCGTCGGACGTATCCAGCGAGCCGGAGCCGTTGTCAAACATAGATGTGTTAAACATTGGGATGTACGGATCTAGTGCCGGGGGCAAGGGGTGGCGCCGGGGGCAAATGTGCTAGCTGTGCTAGCTGGTGGAGCGCCTTGGGTGAAAAGTTGGCTTGAGACTCTAGTGCGCTCTAGAGGGGCCAATTGCGGATCGGTGCTTTCCTTATACGGGACACAGAGATGCCGAGGGATTCCAGATTGAGACGGTGTATTCCCAATGTGTGGAAGGGTAAAAGGAGCCTAGTCTAAGCTGGCAAGCGGATGCTATGAAGTGGTTAGCAAGGAGTTCAGGACTGTGAGATTTTGACGGACTGATTTTGTCAGGACCGGTATTTCTTTTTCGTTGGTGCGCGCACGCCCGGGTGTAGAGGTTTGTTCGTTGGCCGGTGGCCCGAGTAGGCAGGCGCCGCTTCTGTGTGCAGGAATTTCAATTTACTGTGCGGATACGACGCTCCATTTGTTCAGCACGGCTCTGCCGGACTTCTGTCGTCCTTGCAACATGCTATATGTGGACCGGGGTTGCGTATAGGGGCAGCAACGTGGTTGGTGTACGGGTGTGTGGCCACAATTCCACGTCTAAGCCGCCCGACAGCCGCATTTTGCGCTGCTCTTATCTAATCAGGTGGAAGCATTCCACCTCAATTTCTCCGGTCGGGGAAAGAGCTCGGCCATCATACCCTTGTGAGCGAAGGTACGCTTGCATGAGGGTGCAGCAATCGTTCCACGTGAAACGCTGGAGGTGCTGGTGCGTGACTGAGTTTTACGGAGACACTATAGATCTTCGCCGTTGGTTTAGTGGTCCTGGCGGATCAAAGATGTGGCAGAGGGGCCGGGGTACAGATAGGCGGTGGTGCCGAAGCTTGCATAGAAGATCAACCGCACTTCATCTATATTGATATGCACGGCTTATCGTTGGGGGGTTGTATTGGCCACGTGATTGATACGATCTGCAAGGATCTGACGAGCGGAAAAACGTAGTTGCATACAGTATCCATAGTGGTTGCGAGTGATGGTTTCTTATTGTGAGGCAGAATGTGAGACAAGATCTTTCTTTCAGAATGAGTGGGGCTTGGGCACGTTAGTAGCGGGCTTTTGGCTTCTTTCACAATTCTTGCCATCTGAGCTCGGTGAAAATTCACCTGCATTTCTTCGACATCAACCTAAATTTTGATACCGCTCACGTGACTCGGACAATCTCCTCGGGTGACCATCCAGGCCGACAGCCGTCTCGGAAGAGTGCGTGGTATCCAAAACACGTTGCTGCTTCTTCTGTCTTGCTCCCTCTGCCTTGCTTCTGCCGGCATATTCCGTTCCGGTGGTGCCCTATTCGCCTAGTCACGTGATGAGGTCCGAACCGGCCTCCACATTTTGCACCCAACGGTTTTATGCAAATGTACACCTGGGCGTTGCTTGAGTCACAGGTGTTTTCTTTCAGTCATGAATGTCCTTCCGAACGAGGTTCTCGCCTACCTAGCGCAGTTTCTATCCCAGGAAGCCGCTCTTCATTTGGCACTTACCTGCTCAGAAGTCTACCACATCATACGGCCAATGCTATACCAAACAATCGTGGTGGATTCGTCCAAACGCCTTTTCAATGGCCATTCCGACTCGCGTCACCTCTCGTTCTCCCACGAGGCTTTTCCTAACGAACCCACAGTTGTCAGATCGCTACACGCGTTCACGCGTCTTTGCAAGAACTTGGTGCTGTCGCCGTTGCTTTGCCGCTATGTGAAGGTTTTGGTTATTCAAGACAAGTTCCCAGATATGCCCCACCTTGAGCTTTTAGGATACTTGAGGCACATTTTTCCTCATCTTGTAAATCTCTCTGTGTTGAATTGGTATGCCATGGACCAGGTGTTGGATGCAGAGCTCATCGGCCTACTCCCGAATCCACGTTTGTTGCTGAGTTTGTGCGGCAACTTCTCTTTTGTGGGAAGTCTGCTTCCCGCAGGTGATTTCAAGTCCCTCAAGCACTTGGACTTATCCAATATCGGGTGCGATAAAAGTTTGGCAGCGGTTGATCTTGGCAATTTTTCGAATATCACTTCACTCGTCATCTCCAAGCTGCCTTCGCAAAACAATCTACTCTTCAGCTCCTCGAGTTGCTGTAAAAGTGCTCTTAATAGCACCGTTGAAAGCATTTCCCATCACGAGTCTCCTTCATTTATCTCCACGTTGCTCAGAGCCCCAGTGAGTCTCCAGCTTTCCTCGCTTTCTTTGAAAGATATCCTGCTTTGTGCCAGAGATGCCCACTTGCTATTGAAGGCAATCGACTTTCCAAATTTGCATACTTTGTCGGTTGACTCGTGCCTTGAACCTTTGTTTCGTGAGGAGACGATGTCAGTCACTCGGCGTAATCCTCCAGCAGAGCTCTTTTTGGATGTCTTAGCCGTCGGAGCCGTGAATCTCAAGGTGCTCAACATCAATTTGACAAATGAATTGTGTTATAATAAGTGTGCATTCGACTTTATCGCTGGAATGTCCGGTCTTCAGAAGCTCGCTATTCACCTCAAGTTTTTGAGATCTGATAGAGAGATTGACCTCCTGCCACTCGTCAAATCTATTGCATCGCATAGCACAACACTCGAGTATTTGAAAGTTTGTTGCGATGTGGTGGAACCCCAACAATCTGTTTGCCCAAAGAAGAATAACAGCTACTCTTTGGAGTCCATCACTGGTTTGAACAAACTTCGCAAGTTGAAAGTCCTCAAGCTTCCGGTCGCCTTCGGTCAAGTGACCAGTCTTCCGAAGATCCTTCCAAGGCTTGCAGACTTAAGAGTTCTCCAATTAGGAATTGCCGATCTGGCATTCGTAGTTTCCAAAGCTGCTTGCTCTAATTGTGACGAGACACTCATTCATGTTCTTCGGAACACTAATTGTCTCATTTCTCTGGACTATCTCAACTGTCCTAGTTCATTCACTAGTAAGGTGGAGAACAATAAGTCCCAACAGTACTTAGAATTCTCGCAGCAACTAAAGGCGACTTTTCAGTGGTTGCATTATGTGAAGTTTGATTTGAAAAATCAATCCATGCTTTATGATTGTGGAGATACTTTCAACATTGTGGAGAAAGATTGGGGTATGGTCAAACAGTTCGATTCTCTCGTTCTGTTGTATGCCTAAGGGTGCAGACTCTTGGGACAGAGGAAATGGGTCCAACCTCAAAAATAAGTTTGCTTATCAAAAGTTGAGCTGTAAGCTCGTTATTTACGAATTTTGGTTTCTTGTAGCAATGCCTCGGACTAATTAAATTAGTCTTCTTGCTTTAATTTATATGTAGCTTCACTGTACCTTTCCAATGCTCTCTTCCTGGCTTCTTTGTGGTCCACTATTGGTTCTGGATACCCGTGTTGTCTGGCAAAATCTCCGTAGCCTTCTCCATAAGGGTCTCGAGCAGCTTTAGCACTGAGTTGCTTCAATTCGGGGACCCATTTTTTGATAAACAGACTCAGCTTATCAAATCTCTCAGCTTGTGTCAATGGGTTGAAAATACGGAAATATGGCTGTGGGTCAACGCCGGTACTAGCGCTGAAACCCCAACCCCCATTGTTAGAAGCAAAATCACCATCCACTAACTTCTTCATGAAATACTGTTCTCCGTATCTCCAGTCGATTAGAAGATCTTTCGCAAGGAAGCTGGAAACAACAAGTCTGCCACGGTTATTCAAATAGCCCGTCTCGTTTAAACATCGCATACACGCATCCACTATTGGAAACCCGGTGTTTCCTTCACACCACGAGAGGAAGTGATCTCTGTTATACTCCCATTTCACACCAGCAAGCTTCAAGTGATAAGGCTTGAACATGCAAACGTATGGCCAATTGCACAAGATGTGCTTGTAGAAGTCCCTCCAGGAGACTTGGCGAATCCATTCTGAGCTTCCTGTAGCTCCCCCCAGGGTTGCTTCCTTCCTAGATTTGTGAACCTCGTGGAGGATCGTTCTGGAAGATAGCACGCCAGACGAGATGTGCACGCTGAGATTGGAAACAGTATCTTCATCAAGCATGTCTCTCGTTCTCTTGTAAGTTTCGATTTCATTTGAGTTGATGTACTCCATGAGTGCAGCATGAGCGTCGTCTTCGCCGATTCTCTTCCAGTATTTCTCGAATCTCTGCTTGTCCACTTCAGTGGTCGGAAGATTATGGCCAGCTTCCATGAGCTCTGAGATCGAATTATTGAGCTTTTTGGGGCTGCTGTACTCGAAATTATCTTTCACTAGGTAATTGTCCTCTACGTAGGCAGTCCAAGCTCGATACCATGGCGTGAACACAGCATAATAGTTTCCCGTAGATTTTGTCTTAAGCTCTCCCGGTTTTACAACACATGAATTATGGCATGGTGTGAAATCGATCCCTTCGTCAACAAGTGTGTCCAACAATTTGGTTACCTGTCGCAATTCATCCACTTCGTACTCTATGTTGGCAAATAAATGAGAGACGCCATGCTTCAGCAAGAAGTCTACGATAGCAGGAATTACATCTGCAGACTTCTCAGCATTTATTGTGACGAAAGGAATGTTGTAATCCTGAAGTTTGGCGTGTAGTTTTCTCATGCTCTCTATTCTGTAGTTGAATTGAAACTCGCTTGTGCAATGGGCTCGGCGAAGCTCGGGGCAATTGACCCAAAAACATACCATTGGAAGGTTGTGCTTTGTGGCAAGCTCGTTAGCTTTGGACAAAGCATGGTTGTCTCTAGTTCTGAAGTCTCTGATGAACCAGTGTGCTACACATTTTCCTGGTGCAATTTTAGTTCTTTCTTTTTCACTAATGGCTATCCTATTGTTAAGAATATTGTATGGTTTGTACTTGTCTTCATTATACTTCGCTGCTGCCGCAATCGAGAGCATGTTTGGGTACAGTTTATTCGTAAATGCCGCAAGCTTCTCGAGTTTTTGTTTCTTACCAACCATGTTTGATATACCGAAGACGTAGTTTCTTTATCATTGCTGCCTACAGCCATTTATACTTCGAGCACTGATCCATGGCCGTCGCTGTGCTCTTGCTATCGGATGCACGGGTCTGGTTGTTTCCATTTGACATGACTCACATGATTGCTAACATGGTTAGGTTCCCTTGCCGCGATATATTAAATAGGCGTAAGGCTTTAATCTGAAATAACTTTGTGAATTGAAACTAAAAGTCACAAGTGGTGACAGCTGTATGGTAAGGAAAGTAAAAGCAAAACCCGGTCACAGTGAAATTGTTGCGACGTCACAAACCTCAAGGTTCCACAATGAGACCTTAGAAACACTTTCAAAAGATGTGGATCTCAAGCAGGTCTGCATCTCTGCTGGCACG
The DNA here is from genome assembly GCA_003707785.3 of Danielia oregonensis. Taxonomy (NCBI): domain Eukaryota; kingdom Fungi; phylum Ascomycota; class Pichiomycetes; order Serinales; family Metschnikowiaceae; genus Danielia; species Danielia oregonensis. The sequence continues at coordinate 210,996 of PPLJ03000014.1, forward strand.
AAGGAGTTGCTAGTTAATGCAGAATTGAAGCTCTTCAGCGGAGTGAGTTATGGGCTCATTGGTCCCAATGGATGTGGGAAAACAACCTTACTCAAGTGCATTGGCTACCGAAAGATACCCGGTATCCAAGCAAATCTCAGGAGCCTCTATGTTGAACAGATCAGTCTGCTCAATAGTGGATCCACTGTGTTAGACTTGGTGGCTGAATCCGACAGAGATCGATTACGTTTCAGAGACCAGCTTAGACTTATGGAGAGTGCGTTGACTTCTGGAGACGGCAACACCATATCCAAGGCAGTCAAGCAGATCCAGCTAGACAGACAGAAGGAAGCATTGGCGCAGGCGCAGAAGACGGCGCTAGCACGCAGTGGTACTCGAGGACACTTGGCGAGGAAGCAGCTTATTGCCGAAGAGGAGCTTTTGGCAGCTTTGGAGAATGTGTCGGTCGAAGACACTGCAGCGGAGGCTGACGACGTTATTGTTGCGCAGGATATAGTGGCAGAACTTGCAGACTTGCTTAGTATCTACGATCCTGAAGAGGTCATACGTGCCAATGCATCTAAGATCTTGCGTGGATTGGGGTTTACGGCAGAGATGGAGAACCTGCTGTCTCTGATCTTGTCTGGAGGCTGGAAAATTCGGGCTTCTTTGGCCTCAGCTTTGCTCATCAAACCGGATCTCTTGCTCCTCGATGAGCCAACCAATCATCTTGATTTGCCCACTATCCTCTGGCTCCAGGGTTACTTGAAAACTTTAGATGATGTCACTTTGGTGATCGTCTCTCATAATCGTTCATTCTTGAACGAAGTGACTGAAGAAATCATTGTCTGCAAAGATAAGACATTGGACTACTTCACTGGTAATTACGATGAGTACGTCAGTGACTACATGGAGAAGCAGACATTTTTGAAGACGAAGGCAGAAGAGGTTGAGAAGAAGAAAGACGCACTAACCCTGAGCATCGAAAAGGCGCTCTCTGCAGCCAAAAAGAGCGGAGACGATAAAAAGGTACAGAATATGGTTTCCAAAAAGAAGAAAATCGACCGTTTGGGAATGGATGTCAACGAGAAGGGCCATCGGTTCAAGCTCAACAGAGATCGTGCGGGGTTTTATAATGACATCCGAGACGACATCGTTGTGGACAAACAGATGACTCCAGATGTTTGGAAAGTCGAGCAGCCATATCCGTTGAGGTATCAAGGTGATGTGATTGTGTTGAACGATGTTGGGTTCAAGTATCCGGAAGGCTCAGTTATATTTGGTCGAGTCAACTTGAGTGTCACTCAAAAGACCAGAATTGCAATTGTGGGTGCAAACGGAACTGGTAAGTCTACCCTCATTAAGTTACTCACGGGAGAGTTGAATCCTACTGTGGGCACAGTACAGTGGCCCGGGAACGCAAAGATCGGTTCCTTTGCTCAATTCAATGCTGAAGAGTTCCAAACAGGATACGATGCAGATACGACAGCGTTGTCGGCTTTCATGGCGGCATTTCCAGATCGAAAGGAGAATCAATACCGGGGACATCTCGGTAAGTTTGGAATCCGGGGCACTACTGCAGTTAAGCCGTTATCTACGTTGAGTGGAGGAGAGTTGGCTCGCGTTAAGCTAGCATTAAATTTCTTCGAGGCGTCACCCCACATCTTGATTTTGGATGAACCAACAAATCACTTAGACATGCTATCAATTGACTCGTTGGCGCAGATGTTGGAGGACTATGAAGGTGCAGTGATTGTGGCATCACATGACCATTACTTTTTGAAGAAGGTTGCCAAGGATGTCTACACCTTCGATAAAAAGCAGTTGAAAAGATTGCCAGGTGTAGACGCATATGTTGAAGGCTTAGCATTGGATACATGATGAAAAGTCGATAGTGGAGATTGCCGCGCTTGCATTAATCTAACGACACACTAGTAGGGCACGTTCATAATAAACAATTAGCCTAAAACACTCTTATCAGCCTTACCGCTGTACGGCACTTCCCGTTATCGCCATATGTACCAAATTCGCGATAATTGCGTCCAAATTCGGAAAGTGCATGCATCTTGCACCCAGTTATATAATCCGAGATATTTCTCGATTGAACTTCAATATGCGTTTCTCCTTCTTAGCACCTGTTGCTGCTCTTATCGCCTCGGCCGCGGCCACAAGAAGAGTGTTTGTGGACAATGACGGATTGGACAACTTGAACATCATTCTTCCGCTCTTGGGAGAGATGGACGTGGTTGGAGTGTCTGCTTCTTTCGGAGACCCATCATTGGTGGACGCTTTGGGATCTGCTGCTGAAGTCCTTTCCAACTTTAGTATGGAGTCTTGCATTCCTTTGTACGCCGGTGCCGAAACACCTTTGCTCAGAACAAAGAAGACCTTTGCAGTGTGGGAGGAGCTCTTTGGCGAGTTTGTGTGGAAGGGCTCTTTCGATCCCGACTACGTCGACACCTACAACATTACTGACATTGAGTACGATGATACCACGCCTGCGGCTATGGCTCTTATCAACGCTGTCAAGAAGTACCCCGGAGAGGTTGAGATCTATGCTGCGGGTCTCATGACCACCGTTGCACAGGCTGTCTCTATGTGGCCTGGTATTGTCGACGAGGTAAAAGCTTTGTGGATCATGGGAGGTTACATCGATGGCCAATACCCACAGGTTACCGGCGGAGACTTGGTAGACGACATCAACACTGATTTCAACCTCATGTTCGACCCTGAGGCCGCTCAGATCGTTTTGACTGCTGGTTTCAAAGAGGTCTACATTGGAGGCAATGTCACCAACTACATTTACCCTACTCAGGAGCTTTACGACACCTTGATTGACAAGTTTGGCTCTGAGAACATCACAACCGAGCAAAAGTACGCTGCCATCGACTACTTTGTCGGCAACGGAAACGCTTCCCAGGTCACTCTTCCCTTGTGGGATCAGGCTGTCTCTGGATTCATGGCTTTCCCCGAGTTGATTAAGAGCACCACCGACGTTTACGTTGCTGTGGACACTGCTTTCAGCTCTCCATTCTACGGAGACTTGAGAATCTGGGCCGCTGACTTAAAGCCTTCCAAGGGAAGTTCCGGAAAAGCCATCTACGTTGACACAATCGACGTTGACGCTCTCTTGGACAAGATTGCGGACGCTTTGTCTAAGGATTGGACTCTGTACTGTTCCAAGGGCGGACCACTCAACTTCTAGATACCAAATCAGCACCTTCGCTTTCAAAATCGTTTCATACATTTCGTCATATACCAATGCATTTATCAGCAACTATAATGCCAGCCTACGCTCTGCTTCCTTCTTCAAAGCCTCATTAAGATCATTGAAACCCTTCTCTGTCTTCTTCATGATTCCAAATACCCCAAACACCGGAACGAGGAACCCACTGAAGTCCTCAGATTGAACCACCTCTGTTTTTCCGTCTCCGGTGGCGTTCCACTTGAAAGAGTGCGTTCCTCCGAAAACGTAGTCGGAAGCCAAGACGCCTTTCCAGCTCAATTCCTCTGCGGTGTTGGTCAACACTGTGGGGGTCATGTTGTTGGAACTGCTGCCGTCCAACTTCAAGTCGATGTCCAATTGCGTTCCTGGCTTGATTGTTTTGTCGTCACCTTTGATGGCAAACTTCACGAAAAAAGGATCCCACGTTGCGTGCGAGGGCAAGTCAAGGAAAGTGTTCCTGACTACTTCAGGAGAAGCATCGATAACGATAGTCTTGGTAATTGAAACCATACTGTGGGGCAAAATGCGAGATTTAATTAACGTTTATATATAAGTACGGCGATAGCGCGGGCCTAGCGCCAGTATAGTGCGTAACAGCCACCAACACGTTTCTTGACGGCGTTAACTATGTTCTTCTACCATTGCATATCTGCATATTTACGAGGATCGATGTTCTGCAGAATGGCTATGCGCTTGTGTGGCGTGTAGGTGCGCTATTTGGGTGCAAAATCAGAACTATTGCCAACAAGATACATGCGCTTGTGTGTGCCAAAGGTGAGTGGTTAATTCCACGAGCACTATAAGTTGCGTAGGCCCACTCGATTGAACATCATCATGACTACTAACAAGATTTCTTTCTTACTTAACTGGGGTGCTACACCATACCATATTCCGATCTACCTCGCTCAGCAGAAGGGGTACTTCGAGGATGAAGGTGTGGAAGTATCCATATTGGAGCCTTCGAACCCTTCGGATGTTACGGAGTTGATTGGTTCAGGTAAAGTGGACATGGGGCTCAAAGCAATGGTGCACACTCTTGCTGCTAAAGCACGTGGGTTTCCTGTCACTTCGGTGGGTTCGTTATTGGATGAGCCATTCACTGGAATCTTGTACTTGGAGGGAAGTGGAATCACTCCCGACTTTCGCTCGTTAAAAGGAAAGAGGATTGGCTACGTGGGTGAGTTCGGGAAAATACAAGTTGATGAATTGACCAAGCACTACGGGATGGACCCGTCAGACTACACTGCTGTAAGATGTGGTATGAATGTCGCCAAGTACATCATCGAGGAGAAGATCGACGCCGGAATTGGCATTGAATGTATCCAGCAGGTCGAGTTGGAGGAATACCTCAAGGAGGTTGGGAGAGAACCCTCTGAAGCGAAGATGCTCAGAATCGACCAATTGGCGGATTTGGGATGCTGCTGCTTCTGCACTATTCTCTACATTGTCAACGATGTGTTCTTGGAAAAAGAGCCAGAGAAAGTGAGAAGAATCTTGAAAGCCCTCAAGAGAGCCACTGACTACATGCTCGCGCAACCAGCGCAGGCCTGGAAGGAGTACTCAGACTTCAAGCCGCAGATGGCGTCCAAGTTGAACACTACCATGTTCCAAAGATGTTTTGCGTACTTTTCTGACTCGATGTACAATGTTCACCGTGATTGGCAGAAGGTGAACAACTACGGTAAGAGATTGGAGATTTTGCCTGAGGATTACGTGCCCAACTATTCCAATGAATATCTTTCATGGCCAGAACCAGCCGAGTTGGTCGATCCCATCGAAGCTCAAAAATTGATCGGAAAGATACAGGACGAATGCAGACGTTGTGGAGGGTACCGGAGATTGGACGAGCTTATCAAGGCATAGATCCTATGTATGTTGAAAGCTGCAATGCAGAAGTCCAAGCACCTCCGAATTAGCTCAATTACCTATATTTTTCAATTCTCCATGGTTGGGCACAGGGCCAAATTTCACTTATCTGAAGTACCTCATTTCACTCCCCTGCGGAACAAGCGCGCGCGCCTATATATTCTCGATATATAATTTCACTTTTAGTTATCGCGCTTCTTTTCAGTCATGAAGGCAAGAGTTCGTGTGTCTCTCCTATTCTTGGTGGCGATTGCATGTTCCCTCTACTACGTCTCCCCTTCTGTCTCAATTCAGCGGTTCCTGTCTGCTGATATAATTGAGCAGAACGGGAAGCTCAAGGATTCCGCCATTCCGCTATCGGAACGCTGCCAACAATATTTCCAGGCTTTGGCCAAAGTGGCTCCTCCCCAGTCTACTACATCAAGGTTTCTCACTCCAGGGCAGATCTCCAATCACATTGACCACTTGCGAGTTTACGGACGATGCTTTGTTGACAACGGTTACAGTCTTTCACTCGAGCAGCTTGCGCATATCTATAAGCAGCTACTACCTATGATTTCTCACAATGCTCCACATGCATTGTTTGAGAAGGAGTGGGCTGACCCAGCATACGCGGATCTCTCCTACTTTCAGAAAATCAAGCAGCTCCTGAAAGGAAAAGGAATCGTGGTTAGCATCAGTGAACGAGACGTTGATAATGCATCGAGGTTGCTTCATGTACTTTACCACTTGCAGAACGTGCTCCCTGTTCAGTTCGTTCATATGGGAGACTTGACTGCCCATTCTCAGGATATACTTATAGAAGCAGGGAAAAGGACAGCCGACAGCTTAGCTCATCTGATTGACATCACCTTTATCGATGCTAGCAAATCGCTAAAAGAGGGATACGGGTCTGTCTTCAAGGGCTACAACAATAAGTGGTTCGCTGCACTTTTCAATACATTCCAGGAAATGATTTTGATGGACGCAGATGTGGTCCCTTTCCAAGATCCTGCTGGGTTTTTTCTGCTCCCAGGATACAAAGAAACAGGCGCTTACTTCTTTAGAGATAGAGAGTTGTCTGAGGCATTGAAACCTTCTCAAGTCGAATTCTTGAAAAGCTTGATTCCAACAGAAGACAATCCTTTTGAGTTCAAGATTGACCAAGAGAAAATGAACAACAACCTTTTCGCTTACAACGGAAAACATGTGATGGAAAGCGGAGTGGTGGTGATGGATAGATCGACTCATATGTCTGGCCTTATCACCTCTCTTTCCTTGCAGTATTACTTTGTTAGTGGCAGAATACTCTACGGAGACAAAGATCTCTTCTGGCTTGGGCAGCTCGTTAGTGGAAACTCTAACTTCCACTTCAACGAACACGCAGCGGGAGCGATAGGTGAGCTTGAAGAAGGCACTTCCATTTGCTCCACTCAGTTGGCACATTTTGACAACTCTTTGAAGCTCCTTTGGACTAATGGAGGGTTATGCAAATGTAAGAAAAACACATGGCTAGCTGACTACTTCAAGTACTCTTACTTGCGGAAAAAGTTTGCATCAATCTGGTTGTTGCGGGACAGCTACTCCGCTCCGATTACCGTAAGCGCAGCAATTCTTCCCGCCTCAATATCTGAGATCAACGGAAAGGAGCCTGGAGAGGTTCGTGGAAACTTCAATAAGAAGTATGATCGCGGTTGTGGTGGGATTTACTACTGTGCTTCACTGGACGATAATGGAATGGTTCTCAAATTTGACCTGCTGACTCAAGTCGCTATCAAAGAAATCATTGATGTCTGGATCAAGTAATGCCATTACTGTATAAATATTAATTCATAGAGCAAAAATAGACTTACCTTCATTCGTTGTCACAAAAATGCATTTTTCGAGGTCGTCACTACTGAAATATTAGATCAGAGTGTAGCTTAGCATTGTGATAGGCCTCTAGCTGGTTCTACCGTCCGAAACTCACATATTGGATTTTTAACGGATCATTTGCAGTTTCTGAAATTTGTGAGATATCGCAAAAATTTGACTTTCTTATCATTTCTAGTGATACTGCAAGCTACAAATGATATTGATGATTTGCAAAACCCTCATTTTTTTCACATATTAGTCGTACATTATCAATACCTAGTCACACTTTTCCAATACTTGTGAAAGTTGCTCGTCATCCACAACCATAGGTGGCAAGACATTGTTCACCCTCTCATTGACAAGATCACGCAATCTGTTTTGATAACGATCGAAAGCAATGAGAACCACGACATAAAGAAGCAACGCACACGCGAAACCAAGACCAATGGAAAATCCAAGATGGAACTTGGGCGAGTTGTCGGTGTTCCATACGTGAAGCGCATATGGAGTGTCTGGGGCCAAAAGCAAGAGATTAAATGAGCCCAATACAGCAGCTCTCAATTGATCGTCCTCTTTGCACATCTCGTTCGCCCAACTGACAATGAGGACAGAGTAAGCCGCACAAACACCCAAGATGGAGTTACCGTAGAACCAAGCCGATTTGGGGACATCATAAGCCACACAGACAGCCAAACCACTAATCCAAAAGAGGACAACCATCAAGTACACCTCCCACCGTTTTCCTCTGATATCGCAATAGAAGCCGGTAAGAACACTGGACACAATCTTGACTGCGGGCTGGATGGTAGGGATGTTGTTGCAATCAGCAGTACTGTAGCCAAGATCTTCAAGCGCAATACCCCAGTAGTTAGTACATTCCTCAGTAAGCTGACTAACGATGTAGCCAACACCGAAGATGTAGAATTGCCATGAGGTAAACACACGCTTTATGATGGAGAAGTCAAACTTATTCACCTTGTCCACACTCTCAACAAGCTGTACTCTCTTGCGACAGAATTCGAAGTCCTCGTCTCCCAAAAGAAAGGATTTACGAGGCTTCACTGGGTCACCTGGAAGCACAAAATAACCGAAGATAGCGATGGGAACACCGATGATGAAGTCGATCACGAAGATCCATTTCCATCCTGGAAGACCACCTTTACCGCTCAAACTGGAATTGACACCGGATTGAATGTATCCACCGAACATACCTCCTGCAGAACCTGCTGCAACGAAAATACCTGTTCTGACGTTCAATTCTGAGGGCGTGTACCATGAACCCATAATGTAATTAGCGGCGGGATAAGCAAGACCAGAAAGGGCACCCTGAATAACTCTGAGAGCAAGCACCAGGTGGTAGGAGTTGCAGGTAATAACCAAAAGGGTCATAAGCGACCACAAGATCTCGAAGGCGGGAAGCACAACATGGGCAGGAAACTTGGTGATCAACAACGTTCCAAAGAGACCGCAAATACTGTAGGAAATGCTGAAACCCTGACCGAGCCAGTTGTACTGGTCTCCGCTCATGTTCAAGTCTTCTTTCATTCCAGAGACGTAGGCATTGGAGATGTTCGAGGCGTCAAGGTACTTGACGAAGAACGAGAGACACACATAGGTCAAGACAACGAAGTCAAGCTTCAGTACCAATCTGTTCTCGTACGAAGATCTTCCCGGCGGATTCCAGAAGAAGAATTCCGGTTTTTTCGATCCTGCAATTGGGTTTTTCTTGGATAAGAACAAGCGAATCTTCTCCAGACGTGTAAGCTCCAAGTCAGCAAAGGTGATGCTCGGCTTGTGGTCCTCCAGGCCCAGGTCTTCCATTACTACCACGGCGTCAGCACCCTTTTTCTCGTAAGCAGTACTCATGGCGATGGTCTCAAAACCAGATAATCTCCCATCTATATAAGCATGGGCCCATATCAGTCAGAGATAAGGACTTGCATGGATAGCGAAGTTTAACACAGCACGAATACTACAAGTAAGGTCGAGCCGCTATGAGGCATATGACAAGGTGCAGGAATGGCATCAAGTTATTGGTGCGATATTCTGCGATATAGCCTAAGATTGCCGAATGCGGCATGTCTTCCGTCGCTTTGCGCGCCCGTTTGCGACTCCATATAACAAATCGGTTGACGTGGGAAGGTCGAAGAGAACTTCCGCCGCATGTGCCAGATGCAGTTTAATCAGTCACCCCACACTGAAACTTATCTAAAGTACAAGAGCAGGAGCTAGCGAGCAATCTTGGATTCGTCTTCAAAAAATGGGTTCTTCGAAAATTGTAATCATTGGAGCAGGGACCTTTGGACTCTCGACTGCGTTATACCTATTGCGCCAGGGCGAAGAGGACGTCACGGTGGTGGATGCACACGATGTTCCTTCGCCATTGTCTGCGGGAAACGACGTCAACAAGATCCTCCAGACATCGTCCGGAAGAGATTTCTACTCGAAATTGGCTGAGGAGTCGTTGAAATTGTGGCGGAAAGACCCAGTGTTTCAACCTGCTCTCCATGAAACAGGTATCATCTACGGTGCCACCTATGAATCAAGTCGCGAGGACATTGACGTGCGGTTTGACTATCTCAAGAAGAGAGGAGACAAAGTGGAGAGGCTCGACCTGCCAGAGGCATACGAGAAGTTGGTGCCTGGAGGGAAATTCCAGGGCTGGTTTGGCTACTACCAAGAGGAGAACTGCGGCTGGACGTTTGCCAAGCTCGCCTTGGAAAGATGCGCAGACGAGTGCCGCAAATTGGGCGCAAAATTCATCACTGACGCTGTGGAGGAGCTCTGGATCGAGCTGGGTGAATGCAAGGGCGTGAAAACCGCAAGCGGGAAGACCATAGCTGCTGAACGTACCGTGATTTGCGCGGGCGCTTCGTCTTACAAGTTCTTGGACTTCTCGAACCAACTTTTGGCCAAGTGTTGGACTGTGGGCCACATCAAGTTGAATGAAGAAGAGGCTGCTGAGTTGCGGGGCATGCCAGTTGTGTTGAATCTTGATGGTGGGTTCATTTTCGAACCAGATTCGAACAATGAGCTCAAATTCTGCAACGAGTTCCCAGGATACACCAACTTTGAGGGTGAACTGTCGGTGCCTCTTTTGAAAGACGCTATTCCCCAAGAGGCCGAAACTCAAATGAGAGACTTTTTGCGAGAAGTACTTCCAAAGTATGCTGAGAGAGAATTCTCCGTTGCCAAGATCTGCTGGTGTACTGACACTCCAGACAGGCATTTCTTGATTGGAGAACACCCTGAAATCAGCGGTCTTGTTTTAGGAACGGGCGACTCTGGCCAAGGTTTCAAATACATGCCGATTGTTGGACACTACATCGGGAAGGTAACAATGCACGGCGATGGGGGTTTAGACGAAGCGAGGCGAAACGCATGGAAGTGGAGACCTGATATGGGCAAGCAGAGAGACCTCAAGGCGCTTCAAGGCAGGAGTGGTGGAACAAACATTGTGAAGGACTTGAGCGAGGTTCCCGAGTGGACCGATGGTAAAAGCCGCATTATTTAGTCAACGAAGATAAAGCTGATAACTCTACTTAAAACTAACGGCTTGTAGCATACCAGGTGCCGATCACGTAGATCCCACTATTCTGGGACTGTGGATTTACCCTTTCTCCTGTCACGTGAGGATGAGGCCAAAATGAGATCACACAATCTATCTTATCAATGAAATAATGTCACTTTCGGATACAGACACAATAAGCGGAAGCACTTTCCTGACGTTTTCCTCGATAGGTAGTAGTCCTGGTCTGGTACTGGGTATTATCTCGAGAAGGAAGAAATCTGACTCGAAAGCCATTGTCAAACCCTCTAACAGGTCTCGACACGGCTGTGAAGAGTGCAAAAGACGGAGAATCAAGTGTGATGAAGCCAAACCACATTGTTCGAAGTGCCAGAAAAAGGGGAGCCATTGTGTATACAAGGTTTCTCTACATTACAGAGATGACTTCGAGAAACGAGGCAAGTCATTTGGCAGAGAAGGGGTCTGGTCAAAAAAGGGAGGCACTGGGAACTCTACTTCGGGGTTGATGTTGGATCTCCGCACAGCGAGATACCTCTCGATCCGCAACGTGAACGCTTTGAAGTTTGTGAATTACTCAGTGCACTGCTTTGTTCCCAGTTATTTCCCTCTAGGGACCTCGCTCAACCCATCTATCATTCCAGTTGACACATTCGGCGCCATTCCGGACGAGTCGGATACGATTTTCGCTCTCAACTACTACTTGGATTACGTTTCGCCGATATTCGATCCGGTTGGCCACTGGCTGAGCAAACGGATAAACAGCTTGGCTTTTCTGAACTCAGTGGTTGATATCGACCTGGGGCTTGAGATTTCGAAGCTTATTCAGTATTCACAGTCACATAATCATGTGTTCTATATGATGTTAGCATTGGGCTCGATATACTTGTCAAAGCTAGACCAAAGCTCTTACGATTGGCGTGCAAAGTCACGAGACTTCAAAAAATTAGGAATGAGTGCTGTTCAGAGTTATTTAGCATCGCAGGACGAGCTGCTGGAGATTTACACTATCGATCACTTATTGTCCTTTGTTCTCTTGATGCTTTATGAGCTAGCGGACGATTGCAACGAGAACTGGAGGATATACCTCGTTGCAAGTAGACGGATTCTTTTCTCGGATGCATTTTTAAGACCCCTGACAGATGTTGAGATCTCACTTCTCGATTTCTGCCTTGAACTTCTCGACTATCAAGAAACAATGGGACGTACAGCCTGCAAGGATAAGAACAGCTTCTTCCTTTTCGCAGAAGAGGGTAGAAAAACACTCACATATTACAACGCTCCAAAAGTCAGAATTTCGTGGATGGCTTGTGACAAAAGGTTAGTTCACATCGTCTCGGATATCACAGATTTCTCATTCGAACGATTCAATGGTGCAGTAAGCGATGTCGATTATAAGCTTCTATGCGACAGTTTGAGAAGCAGGTTATTGGCAATGGATCTCGAGCTTACAACAATCGAGCCTTCTTTGGATCAGCCAGATGGTAGCTTGACTGAGTTTCGACCATTGGATAGTTCCTTGATGCAATCGGAATCAGACATTGAGGAAGTCTGCTTTTTGATGGCATGTGAACTGAAAAGACTTGCTACATTGATATACTTCGAGTGCTGCCTACTCAACAAGGCTCCACATGAAACTTTCATTCAAGAGCTTGTGAAGAAGGTTTTTCGATTGCTTGAGTTCATTCTCATCCAGAATAGCTTCAAATGGTGTGCCACCCTTCTATGGTCACTTTTTGTGGCAAGTTCGGAGATTTACATCTACAGTCCGATTTGCGAAGAACTACGTTACTTGACTTTGGAAATGCTTGACCGCATTGAACTGAGAAGTTTGGGTAATGTATCCATGACCAGAGAAATCATCACCTCGATCTGGAAGAGCCGAGACGTAAACCCAGGTGACACGCCGGTTGTGTCACGCCGGTTGTCTTTGGCTAAAACTTCGTTGATGGGTTTTAAAAACGATTGGGAAAGATTTGTGGTTGATAAGACTTACAAGATATCACTTGCGTAAATCAGAAAAGATCATTGGCATATAACTGTTGTACAATATCATAAGGAGATAGGATTACCATCCACCTTGTAGGTTCCTGTAACTCACGCATTTTAGTTCCAGCGGTATGCGGAGTCTTGTGCCATCGTATTCAAAGTAGTCTCGATTTTTGCTCTCTGGTCCCCATCCCATCGGTCCTGGTCCCCAAGTTGGAATATAACAGGCTTCATCCCAATTGCAGGCAGTGGAACACTTCGTGAAAATTGACCATCTCAAACTTCGAAGAAGCTGTCTGAGATTATCCGTTTTGGAAACAAGGGTATCCTTATACTCGGAATGATTGCTTTCATCGGGATTGACGAATAAGTCCGGCATCATGATTCGAGAGGTGTTGTAGAGATCAAATATTGTCTGTAACACTTCGCTCTCCACACGGTACATAGACGAGAATATCAATACTTCCAGTGAAGTCATGATTGGATACGTATGAGAACAATAATCTTTGACTGCAAGATTGTAGGCATTCTCTGAATTTGCTCCAATATTTTCGATCATCTCGTCACTGTATCTTCTCACAAAATTGAACGTGTGTTCGGTAATGTTAGATGCTGCGTGTTCCAATGCAACCTTCAAGTCGTCGTCTTTTTCGAAATCGAATAGACTGAGAGAGTTGTTCAATGCGATTAACATCGGCGCAAATTTTCCAACAAATCGCTCCACGGGTAGCTGCCAATTAGTCCTGTGGAATGGATTAGCAGCCAGCAAAAGATTCAGGTGCAACTGCCCAATGATGTGCTCCTTCACTGGATCGGGGATGTGGTTGATACGCCGTTTATATGGGTCCGCGTCAATCCATGTTTTATTTAAAGGAGTGACCATTTTTGAGAAGTCTAATTGTATTCTCTTCTCGCCATAGTTAACGGATGCGCCTGCTCTCAACCAATCAAAACCGGTCATCGATTCCCACTTGTCAATGAGTTTGGTCCTGTTCTTCTCCAAATCGGTTAAAGGGACTGGTTTCTCATATGGAATGTTGCCAAGAGTGGTAACGTTGGCCAAAGTAACATTGGAAACCAACTCAATATGCTCATGGAAACTGCAAAGGATTATCTCGAAGCCTACCTCCATTCGGATAACACCCTGGAGTCCAAATGTCTTGCCCCATTTGCATATCTCCTGTGCTGCCTCAACCTCGTGAACGCGTTCATTTGGATTAGATTGGCGACTGAGTATCGATTGCTGATCCATTTCACCAGTGTTGGTTTTCGCTGCAGATGCTCCATCCAAATAAATCAATTTGTCCAAAGGCCTCGTATTTCTGAAGGTGTAGAGATACGTTCTACCGCTGCGATCGGAACTCCTAAATGGGGCTTCTTCATCGCTAACTTTCAGCGTACTTGGTGGTGGTGGCGGTGGTGGGGGACCCCATTCCCTTCTTTTACCTCTTGGGAAATGTGCAAAACTGTAACTGAACTCATAGTCCATCGCAATCCACTCAAGCAGGTCTGGGATATGAGGGATATTCGTAGCATGATACATCAAAGTTCCAGGAGGAACGTAAGCGGGGATGAACGATACGCCGACGGGGTTCATATTAGAGTCCTTCTGTTTTAAAGCGCCATGGACAGTGTTGAAAATTGCGGTTGCATTCTCGAAATCAATAGGGTAAGACTCGTAGATATCAGCTGGATTCGCCGGGCTCAGCTCAAAGGAGGGACGTGAAACCGGCCCTTTAGATAGCGATGGTACTGTTGGATACCCGCTCCAAAAAACTAGGAACACTAGAAAGATGTTGAGCAGCACAGAGATCCATACTGCGGGAAGCTTACTGGTGAACATTGGACAAGGATTTTCTGCTAAGGAAGGAGAGTGGTTAGTTATACGCTGAGCCTTGAAAGCCGGGCCCGGCTTCTCATGCGATAAGAACTGCACATGAATATGTCACAAGTGCATGTACGCAGGATAACTTATTATCATTAGAGCCGCGCATAAGAAGCATACAATAGCTGGAGTACTTTTTTAAACCCAGCTTCACTTCGTTGAGGCGCTTATAGGGTTGTGAATCATGATTGTGCGGGATTTCATGTGATGGGGTGGAATACAATGGTCCTTTTCTCTCTCTTTCTTCTGTTTTCAGCTCTTCTTGGGAAATTTTGATTGGAGGCTCGGTCAACAATTTGGATGAAGTAGAGTATTTTGCACAGTGATCGGAGCGTTGCTTTTCAATGGAGTTTTGTACCCGCCCTTCGTGATTATTTTATTTCATGGTGTATCAAAACCAGGTCTACCACCATCAATTGTTTTTAATTTATCACAGAACTGCGAAAATCATTTTATGGGCAATAGTAATATGACTACCAAAAATCGTAAACAGCATAAATATTGAATCAAATGCCAAGGTACATAACAAATCACACACATCTCATGGAATAACGAAACTTACTTTGAGAGACCTTCTAAGGAGTCCGTCAGCTGTATTCTACCTCGAAGTCTGGCTAGAAAATGCGCCAAATTTTTGCGGTAAACCTTTTGGTGGATTAGGGGGCGAAATCTTCTTCGCTCACAGAATTGGCCCCAAGATTCGAAGGTCTATTCTACTCACTAAGCTTGTGTGTATCAAACATCTTGAGGGCACAATTCTACATTTAGGGAGGTACTGGTTTGGGTCTGCGCTTTTGGCACAATTATTGGTTCACCGAACATACAGGTACTGGAGTTTTCATGAAATTTGACACTGCAAGGGAAGTAAATCGTTACAAAACTGCCATTTAGGTTGGATTACCGAAACAACTCATGGACTAGTTATGTTCTATGTTACATGGTTTGTATTCACCACATAAGGTTACTACCTCCCCATGCAATCTTCAGAATCCCAGATTACGACACTGGTTCTAAAATTGACACAGGTCTGAGGTCTAGCTCTGACTAGTATGCGACCAATGCATTCGCAATCTTGAAAACTTTTCATACCAGAGGAGCAATTACCTGTGGTGATGTCTCAGTTTTTATCTTAACGTTTCTCTGCTTTTGAACGACGATGTATACATATACGTAAGCGGCCTACGATATTTTGAGTTCTAATTCTTCTGGTTGACCAGCGGCAAGATAGACACCCAGCTAGAGTATCATACTACCTAAGGTGGTACAGAGTCTGTGGCAGGGCCTCATTAGTAACTGTTCTTCAACTTTGAATGAGCTGCCAAGAGTGCCCCATAAGCAATCGCTACTGAATGTGCTCGTTCGCTGGTCTACTAACAAGTAAGCTTCGGCAGATGGTAATTGGTAGAAAAGCGAAGACCAGATCCCAGCGGAGAACAGTTTGTTCAACTCAGAAACCGCTCACACAGTGTAGGCTTACCTGTCTGCGATACCATTGACATTCAGCCCCTGGAAGAACGATTGCAGCATTGCCTTTCTCACTATCGTCCATATTGCAACTAGTTGGCTATTGAAGGTATGGAAAGGGGGAAATATTGCTGAGGCCACCTTCGATAGCACAAAAATAGTGGCCCAGAGTGTCGGCTTTTTTCTCGTGGATTTTCTTGAGCTCTGTATTCGAAGAATCGAAGTACCTGCGGCGCCGTTGGAACATATCGCAATGGTGCATGTAGGCACGTTCTTGGAACATTGGCTACGGTGCTGTTTGCACACCGCACACTCAAGATTGGAGTTTGGGTGCTTTATCCGTCGTACGACTAGCTCTTTGCACAAATACTTGGTACTTCTCTGAAGAGCTGCAATAGGGCGCAGTAAATGCAGTAAATGCAGTAATTGCAGCATAAAAGCGTAAGCTTCCATGACCGCATGTATTTTTAGGAGGTTATGTGCAGAATGGCAATGAGGCGTTACTCTTGCATATATTCAGTTGTGCCCATGTAGCTGCACGAGGCGTTAAAAATAAAATTATTGTTTTGCCTGTATGAAATTCCAAACTGCAGGAAGACGCCGTTATGACGGTTTACATCGGTCCAGTTCACGCAGACGTAGATAACCGCCTTAGCGAATGGGGGACACTTACGAGGAGTTAAAAAGTCCATAATTGAGTCTAGATTCGAGTGGTCGTGACTCACTGCATAATACGAGATAGGAGCCAATTACACTCTGGTAACTTCCAGATTCGTGACTGCCAAAAGTGTGCGACGTTGCTGGTCAGGGCCTATTTCCACATTTTGAAGTTATCGGAGATAGCTCGGAGATTTCGGATTAGAGACTGGTCAGCGTCGCCAATCATATGCGAACTGCTATCGGGTCATGTAGGGTATGCTACTTTCGATCACCAACAAGAACTAAGTCGTCTAAGTTCGTCTACATTCTTGCTTTTCTTCTTTCTTCACCTGTATGTGAAAACACAGTTGGAGTTGAGCTATCAAGATACCTCCATACATGCAGAGTGTTTTTATGCGAACATATTTCCAAATAGAGGAATGTACACTGCAGTCGGAGATCCGCAGTTGTTGCATGTATGCACGTCGTAATCAATATCTTAATACTTGCCAATGCAAAAGTTTATGCAAAGTCGTCTACATATGGGAAAATTTCTGTTATTTTAGGGAATGTATGTACCGCATCCACTATAGCCTTCAGCAAAAGGAATTAAGATCAAGCTCCCAGCCATGTATATTAGTTCTTTTTACTATCGCAGTAGCACATTTCATTGGAGTGCGCACAACTCGGAAATAATGGAACCCGGCCCGAAATGTACGTCAGTTCCACCAGTAAGCAAGGTGTTCAGGGTGACGGATCTTATCTTGCAAGTACTGCTTTTGTTAGTGCGACACAGTTCTCATTCGTAAGAAGTGGACTGGAACCAGAATTTTGAATGCAGAGAGATAGATAAGGTAGGTCTCTGTTGTTTTTTAGACCAAGCAGGATGGCTCTCTCGGAGATTCAGTATCGTGCACTCAGTTACCGCGAACGATCGATAAATTGCTGTTCGGCATCTCAAAAAAATAAAATTGGTTGATCGTGCCTGGATTGTTTGGCGTGTGTTCCGCATGGCTTTCATGGGGCTCTGCGTTTCATTAACGTTGGGCAATGTGAAGTCTAGCAGCAGCCACCTGCAGAATTCTGCACCATTATTTATTTTGCCCGTCCCTCTCTATGCAAACATAAAAAATCTTGCTAGTCAAGGACAAGAATATATCCATTCTCATTCGTGATTGAAGTACTAAAAATCATGCGTCAACCACCTCGAATTGAAATCAGCTTCAAGAGCCCACCTGTTATTCTTATTTCGTCTCAATGAACCTGCGAAAGATCTTGCTTCACGGACCTTTCACAGTAATTCTAATCTGAAGATCTTTTCGAAGGCACTTCTTGTCTTTCACACTGTTGAAAAGTGGGATTGTCAGTTTAACGAATGATTACATAGTTCAAGAGTCAGTCCAAATCCGTCGCTATAGCTAGGCTCCGTTCTCCTGCGAGAGGTCGAATCTCAACTTCTGCGGTAGTTCCTTTACGAGAAATTAACTTTAGAATAGAAAGGAGCAGATATCATCCGTTTCATTTGAAAAGGGGCTGGAGGAAGTTCCGAATCAGGAGAGACCCAATTTATTTGTCGGATTCGAAGTATGTGGCGGATGGTAACTCTTTGGCAAACTCAGTTGGAAGACCCATCATAGCAGAAATCACATTCTCCTCCAGGCCAGAGAGCGGTAGCATACCACTAAGGCGATGAGCTCAATCATAAAGAGATCAATTAGCAAGAGGTCTTTAATACTGAAGTCAAAGCTCTCGTCACTGGGTCCTACCAATGTTCCAGTGTTCTTACACTATGACCAACTGCAGGATACACTGTTCTACAAATTTGGTAACGATTTTGACCAGCGTGTGTACTTGTTTACTGCAAAAAATAAATATTGGGGAAGGTATCAAAATTTCGGTCTTGTGAATTACCCTGTTCTGTAGCATAAGCACGCCCACTTTGATTTGTGCAAAATAAATTCAGGGAAGCGGCACCCAGGTTTTCATAATGTACAATTATTGTGGGATGACGATATTGTAGATAACATCAGTTCGATATAGATGTTACAGGAACCCTTTGACTTTACAGTGGAGTTCGGCATCTTCTATGAACAAAGAAGGGTAGTAAGACTGAACGACAGAGTTCTGCAGTGGTTCAAAGTTGACCAGTTGCACGATGCTCGGCAACGCATCTAATGGAATTGTCCGTTTCAGTGATGAGAATAATTCCACTGTGGCGCTATCCAAAACCTACCTGGTTGCGGATTTAACCCTCAAGACGATGCCTAGGCTTGAATTGTGGGAGATACCACATTGTCGAGAAGCCACGCTTTATAGGTTCTTATGAATTAGAGGGATTTACCTCTTTGTGTTTATCTTCTGCAAAGAATGTTGAAAACAGTAAGCTGATTTAGTAGAAAACTCTCCGAATCAATCAAAACCTTATGATAGTGGTCAAAAGCATTTATGACTCGGAGGCAATGGTCTTCTGATTTCCAAACCACGAAAAATATCTATCATCTTTGGAGCGGTTACCATTAAGATAAGATAAATGGAAGGTTCAGCTATATAAACTCGAAGTGGTTCCTCGATTAAAATATCGTAAGCGGCAATTGATCACGTGATCAACTTAACGAGTTGGCCATTAATTGATATATTGCTTTGCTTTTATGACAATTCGGCGATGAGATATTAATCGGCATACGTCAATTCTCCGCATTAATTCCTAGCCATTGTATGTTGGAGATTGAGTCTGAGTATAACTTGTGGGGTTGGATATGCAAATACGCCATAATGTGAAGGCACACAAAAAGACGACTCCTAATATATTCCAGGATACTCGTATCGGAAGAAGATGTAAATGAAGACTTGATATTCGTTCCAACAGGTTCATGCAAAACAGAAAGCAAAAGCTCCTTCGGGTAGTACTCCACAACCTATGGAATCGGAGTACTCAACTTGGCTCATCTATTTGATGCATGTTCATTTCGAACGCAGAGAGCACAAACAACCATCCTGACTCGCGCACTACATCTTCAATCCACTGAAATGTTGATATAAATTCTCTGAGAAGCTTTCCTTTCTTTGTTATATAGCGCTGTAAAGGAACTGAAAGAGAATTTGAAATTAGCATTTCAAAAGAAGGTTATGGTTTCGAAGAGAAATCAACCCAAATCACAGCCATCTGAAGGTGCCCATTGCGGTATGCACCCGGATAAATATTTGAGCATTCTCACGTCTATGATACCAATCGGTTTTGCACGCCATGAATATGCTGAATGTCAAGCAGATCCTGTTTTTCATTCAAGAAGATTTGATACCAATTCCCCGACAAGTCGCGCAGTCAATGAATCCACACAGCAAATGATGTCACGAATCCATGATGAGCTTAAATTTCATAGGAGCCGCACAAAGTGCCCTTTCACATCCAACGCTTGTTCGACAGTTTAACGTTACACATACGGCCGTTCATTTACCATAACGATTCCGATTTTGGTTAGGTAGACGGAGACCAGTCTTTCAAGAGAAACCCGTTCGGCTGGAGTGACAACAAATTCACCTCGTGGATACCATCGGGAATCTGGGGAATGTCCCAGCAAGTACGACATACTCCAGATCCAACAATATGTGGAAAATTGAGAGGCGTGATATAGGTCAGCATGAACGAGGTAATGGGAGACTCTGATAGCCCCATCTTCTCGCAAATTTCCGCACGCTTACTCTTCATATCCAGCATCGAGTCATGCCAGTCGAGAACGTTTTCAAACGGAAAAACACAATCCACCCTCTCGTCGTAAACCAATTTTTCGTACAAGATGTTTATACGCGTTTGAAAAAACGTAATCAAGCGGATAGCGTATGCTGCCAGAGCCTGAATCTTCGGAAGCAGAATGGAATATACTTCGGGTGGCATACACTGCAGTGTGATATGAAGTTCGTAAAACACATCCACATCGTTGTAGCTTGTAAGCAGGTCAAACATCAATGGCGACTCGAAATCGTGGAGAAGGAAAAAGTGCGCCTGTGGCACCACGGCTATCACCGCTATGCGAAATAAACGATTAAACAAATGAACCACACGTTCTAGAGGGTCTACCGGTGCCCACAATACTACACATTTTGTGGACTGGAGCAACGCCCAGCGCTTAAACATAATGTAGAGCACCTCCTCCTGGCAATTGACGTCATCTAAGTTTTCGTTGATGACTGGAACATAAATGCGAATAGCGTCTTGCACAAAGAGGCGAAGCTCGTTAAACTTTCGACGCAACTGCATGGATTTCGACTGATTGTGGGTCAAGTCCAAAACGCTTCCCAACCGGGATAGCATCATTTCACACTCAATTAAGAATTCAGGATGGTAAGCAGGCAAATATACTGCACGTGACACATGTTTTGCAAGGTGTAATTGTGTGGGTATTAAGCACGGCGCCAACACTCCCTTATTGTTTGCCGAACGCCAAGTGTAGTTGAGCACAGTGAATATTCCATCGCGAAAACGCTTCGTGGATTCCAAAGTGCCCCCCCGATCATAGATTGATGTTAACAACAAGATGTACAGCACGACATTCGCAATCTCCGGATGGCTGTTATGATCCAACAACAGCACTAATCCCTTTATTGCTGCAGAATAATGCTGGAGCAGAAGCGTTGTGAGCGTTTTTCGAGAATTTGTGAGCATAGAGAGGGAACACAACGGCTCAGCATCTGTAAAGAGCAGACCGGAAATCAAGTAATTGGCAGTGAAAGCGATAAGGCTCGAGAACAACGCATCCAGATTGTGGGCTTTGACAATGAAATATTCTATCCACAAGTGGTAAAGACGACCAACATATGCCAACGGCGTCTCGTTCCATTCGAGATTTGGGCCATGTACCATTGTTTTTAGGAGGAGGAGCAACCGAAGTTCTAATGTAGTACGATGGGCAACGATAAAGCGGCGTCTTACCAATTTCACCCTGGGGAGTACACTGCGGTGCACTATCGCAGAACTTCGGCTGTCCATCAGGGAATACACCGACTGAGACAGGGGCAGCAGGTTGAACAAGACAGGACTTGGAGACACTTCTATCGGGCCCCACGGCGGTTGCGATTCGATGTATTCGCGCCCTGATTTGCCTTGAGCCAGGTATATTTGATTCCTGATCTGACTGCCACCAGTGGCTTGAGGGCCGTTGATTGTTGTTGTTGTGTTGCATGCGCCGTTATTCCCACCACTCATCCGGTTTGGACTAGGTAATGCGATATTTTCGGGGATGCTTTCGCCCTCGTTATGGTATGCCGACAACTCATGTAATGTTGCTTGTAAGTTCTTTTGGTTAAGGAACTCCTCGATTTCCTTGTCGGAGTAGTCCAAGTACTCACAGTGCAATTTTACCATGACACAATTGGTGCACGCTGG
The DNA here is from genome assembly GCA_003707785.3 of Danielia oregonensis. Classification (NCBI taxonomy): domain Eukaryota; kingdom Fungi; phylum Ascomycota; class Pichiomycetes; order Serinales; family Metschnikowiaceae; genus Danielia; species Danielia oregonensis. Next base: position 232,783 of record PPLJ03000014.1, read on the forward strand.
AAGATTCTCTTGGCATTTTACATGGCGCCGTTTGCACACGTTGCACCCAATCTTGGAGTTTTTGTGCTTTCTCCTTCGGTGTACCGTCTTCTTGTGCCGAAACATGCGACACTTGAAAAAAAATCAGCGATTCTTCACTATGTAAAGGGCAACGTAGGCTTCCAGTTAGCGTGCGTTGCACGCATGATGCCAATTGTTCTATGCATTGCATTTCGAAATATTTCACTGCGCCCCTGCATGATATTGGGGTGCATCAAACAGGACTTCATGCGGCTTTCTACTTAATTTCATTACCAATCTTGCCTTACATATACGCGGGGGTGCATATGGTATGCTTTGCAGTTCTCAAGAATGAATTTCGGGCGAAGAAATAAAGTTGCCATGAAGGCCCGCCTCCCCCCAAAAGAGAAATAGCCCGCGATTCATTTGTGCCACGGATGATATATCTGCATATAATCGAATATTACGATATACATAAATCCATTATATTTTGTGAACAGCGTAGAACAAGATGAAATAGGAGCGCATAGCTTGGGTATGAAAGTTCGTTATGTGACTGATTAAACGGATTTGGTACGAGTCCGCGGAGATATTTTATGCTGGCTTCGAAGCTAATGGTTTAGGTAACGGGAGTAATCAAGTGAGTTGTTCAATTAAACAGGAGTGCAGTTTGAATTGATCCCTTACTAATGTCAACCGTTGATCTTTTTTAGCCAAGAAATTGTACCAAGCTCACAGCGAGCGAAGTAGAGCAAATTATCGATTTCGGTTAAGAATGGTTTGAATTCATCTACAGCATGAGGGAGGCCGAGTCACAATTTGTGGCATGGATCTAATGAGATGCTTTCCCTCTACTTTCCGTCATTGGGAGACCTGTAATGATGTTCTCTGTTTCAAAGTCAGAGAAACTACAAACCCCGCAATGAGCTAGCAGCAGGTATGCCAAGGCAACATTCTCACTTAGAAGCACCTCAGATACGGTCAGAATGTGAAAGTGGTCTCAAAATTTGAAGAGTATTACAAACTGAGTAATTATTGAGATCAATATCTTGCTTGCATTTGTCTAGCAATGTAGGTATCTTGCAGCGAGGGCATGTCTGTGGAGTATGGTGATAATGTGGGTATCACTTTTCAATTCCAATATGGGACACTGCCGCAGATTCCATAATAGTGGGGTGTAAGCATGAGCCCCATGATTAACTCGTTACAACAGAAACATACCATAATCTGAAGTTGAGCTACAGCCCTCATCCCAGGCTGAGTCAGGTATGTCATCAAGGCTTCTCATACGTATGGTTGTTTCGGCGACTCTATCGGAGGTGTCAGATTTGTGCCGGTACTAGTCTAGCGCTGATATACAACTTTCTCGAGCATACACGAAGTCAAAATCAACACCCTCGGTTGCGACGTGATCACTGCCCTATTTCACCCGGTTTCTGGTAGCAGTACTGGCGGTTTGAAAGTGGCCAGCCGGCGCCGTCTGTTCTCGGTATATTACTGGTTAAAGCGTTGCAACAGTACAAGATTTGCCCAAAATGCGTGCGGAAGCATTCTCCAACGCCCTTTGAAACTAATTTGATTGGCAAATTCGGTAGCATCTTGTCCGTTAGTGAATTTGTAATCCCCGAGATAACTACGAACGCTCTTTATCACGACGCTTCAATTAGGTCTACAAAAATTATATGTTGTTCGATGCACGGCGTCTGTGAAAGAGAATCTCGGATACCGTGTATAGTTTCGGATTTGTTGTGTTTGTCTACTGAGCGCTTATGCAAAGAGTCTTACACAAGATTTAGGTGCATATTACTAGGTAAGCCCGAGTGCCGTCAGAGCTCGATGCGAAAAAGATGGAGAAGCCGAAGATATACATTTCTTCCGAGTTACCAACATTAGCCTTGTTTATGGTGGACCTTTGGCCACTAACTTGCCGATGTTTCCTGAAGTACAGTAATACTGCATCGAATTTTTTCTACACTGTATACGCGATGCATAAGCGTTGCACCAAATGAGGAAAGCATGCACGGGCAATGATCGACTGTGGTTCTTTTTGTGCATTTCAGGCCCGATTCTAGTAAGTTAGCCCTGAAATCATGTGTCCCCCATAATTTGCAAGCTGTAGGGTCAAATCTTATGTCGTAATCGAGACTCAAGCATACGAGGAACGCATTCCGTTGCCTTGGTGTTCTTGACATATAGGAAGGATAATTTCTGCAAATTGATTGCCCGCGTCAGAGTAACCTATGTGAAACTTCGCATGCGCCATTGTTTGAAGGTTTATGGATAGAATGCGTCAACAGTTAACTGAGAAATGCGAGGAAGCTCATGTGTGTTGCTGCCTCAGTTTCTTCAGTTTTGTAGTAGGTCTAACATTCTATTCAGAGCTTTATTTTACGAGAGTTTGAGCGAAACGGAGACACCCTAACTCATTTCGTGACTGACATTGCGAAAGGTTTCAAGTTATGCGTGGTCAACATTGAAATGAAGCCTACAATTTCTGCTAGCATAGCCGTTGCTTCCAAAGACATGCATTTTTTTCTGACATTGAAGATGATGCCGATACCGGTGAATATTTCGATATTACATATCATATTAGTTTATAGCAGAAACAGTAAAGTTTCAAATGGTTTCACTAAGCATCATTTTTGCGAACGGCTTTCCATCAAGCGCTCCCCGGAATTCGTGGTCTCATGGATCATTGCTCTTTGACAGCGGTGAATGCAACAACCTTGTACACCCGTATGGACGAGTGAATTAGGGTTTATGAGCAAAGATGCCCCTTAATTGTTAGTACGAAAATCTTACCTCAAGATGCCGAACCCTGGTTCTTGGATACACTATGCACAGATGGTACTTTGGTAATAATTATCACATAATGGTGAGATCTGCCACCAACTATTGCTTCAACACTTTTGGCTCAAGCTTGGCATCCAAACATGTGTTGCCGTTTACGGATTTTGAAATTAGAGGTTCGAATGCAAACACCTATGGGCCAATACGTACAGTTACCGCAAATTTTACTACAAGGGTATCAACAAACGCGATCACTAACATTCAAGTACAAAGCCAGAGGTTTCGACTTCCGCTGTTATCTAAGTATCGAAAGCGGTGATAATCATTGACGTCCCGACCCTTTCAACTATTGGCACAGCCTCCACACGCGTGTTGGATGATTTGTATTCACAGTACCGAGACCGGGTGGCTTTTGGTACAGTAGAGGTCGCCTTGCCGCCAAATATTGTTTGCAATAAAGGCGTGATCGAGTGTTGACTTTCATTATCTGGTCACAGAGCCCATAAATCCTTGACGGCCTCTTCCACCGTCTCCATAGGAGTATCACCACTGCTGTCAGAATTCGCAGCTCTATGATACTTGTGAGCACGTTTGCCACTACAGTACTACCCTACGAGGGTAGATTCGCACGAGAACGAGAGTCGCGACTGCGATTGTTATCTCCTCCACACGCCCCCCTTGTACGTCATATCAGGAAGGTGCAATCGCGAAACATTAGTGTGAAAGTGGCAGCACCGTGAATAATGTTCACTGCCGTAGGGAAGAATCAGGCCCCATTCTTCGGTGGGAACGAGAATGCTACCCATACTGAAAGCAGCGTCGTGATATACAGCACTCCCTACTTCGGAATAGGCGTAGAAGGAAACGCGATTGCCAAGAGAAAGAACATGGACGAGTTGCCCAGAAGCCTTCATCCCACAAATGAGAGCTATTTGTCTCTTGTAAGGGTGGGCTCCAGTAAGTCGTTGGGAAGGGGTCCCTCGTGTTCTGCTACAGTTCCGTTATTTGTGGAGTTGCTACACATGATAGAATTTGCCATCGATGTTGCGCAAGGCTTTCAGACCTTCTAAGACTCTTGTTTTGCTTCTTTTTTGAGCTTTCCACCACTTCTATTACCTATCTTATTGCTCATTAAGTCCTTGCGGTGATATATAAAAATTTCAAAAGCATTCCAGAAGAATCACATATTTAGCAGCTCATTCTCGCCCCTGCTAAAGGAGTGGTTATTAGAGTCCCGAGGAATTTTGGAAAAATCTACTTGAATATGAGTTCTTTTTTTAATGTATCATCTTCCTCCGATTTTACTACCGCAAAAGATATTTACCTGAATCAAGAGTGTAAAAGCTATCAAATACCATGAATTACAATCAAGTTGTAGATGTACGTGACTTATGCAAAGTATGAGAATAGGTGGGTGATGCCCTATCATTCCAAACTTTCAATTTCCAGTTATTTATTGTATTGTATTGATGTTGACCATTATCCTTCTGTTGCATCGAGCCAAATGATTCTCGTTTGCAGAAAAAATGTCCATATAAAAGCCGAAGGGAACTTTCATTCGAGCAACTCAACTGCGAATGAATGTAACAATTGCTTCGACAATGAATCGGCCTCTATAAACAGGTTATTTTCTGAAAAAAATCTAGATTTTGGTGGAGTTGACGAGATTGATACTGCCATGGTACTAGTGCAGGTTCAAGACAGTGATTGTTATCTTCCAGTAACCAAATGAGGAGTGGTGTGATGCTCGGCTTTTAGGGCAGAGCCAACGAATGTTGTAGACGTATTAGAATAGTGAGTGGAAGATACCGCATTTTCTTTTTTCTTCGAGCTGACAAGGGTCGTTCTTCTCATATGTCACTGTCTGTGTCTGCGAATAATTCGCGTTGCCGATTTCGTATCTCTGGAGGGGGTGACAGTGACAGGACATCATACGGTGTCACGAAAAAGAAAGACTTCAGTTTGCACAATTGTTCTCGACATATGACGCACTAGTAAGCTGGTATTGAGGAAGTTCACACAACTAGAATTCGCCATTCATGATATCTCGAGATATATTTTGTTAAGGCTTTCGTGGCACCCTACCTCAGTGAACATGAGAGTTCATTTCAGCGTGGGAAGATCATGGCTTTGTCCATAATTAGAAGAGACACCATAATGATCCTCCCTTAATTCGGCTCTAGCAACAACCTTATCCATAATTGAGAGTTCTTTCATTCTCATCAAGGTGACTTACGTTGGATTTGTAAGCTTCGTAGAGGAGACATCGAGGAAAGACCAGGCATCATATTCATGCACAACTAACTACCAGAAGATCTTGTGACCGGTTTTATGCACTCTCAGATTGTAAGCTGTCTTACGTCATGAGCTGGAAATATCGATTACAACTATTTTCTGAGCTACCAACATCAGCATTGCATATGACTGAGCTCTGGATCCTTATTTACCGATATTTCCGGCAATACGGGACAATCTTTCCGTCAAATGTCTCCTTCATTGTATAAGTGCTGCATAAGCGTTGCATGAAATGAGGAAATGCATGGGCGGGCAATAAACATTGAGGTTCTCTTCAGGCATTTTTTTACTTTCTTTTGGTGCCGGGTTACAATGCAATTGTTTGAACGCTGTCGGGCCGAACATACATGCCTATTTCGGGTTCAATCATACGAGAAATGCACCCCGTTGCGTTTATAATCATCACCAATAGGAAGGATGCATTCTTCAATGTGGTTGCCCGCGTCAGATTGGCCGTTATGATACCTCGCACGCGCTATTGTTTGAAAGTTCATGCGCAGAATGCGTTGGCACTCAACTGCGCAGAAAGCTCATGTGTATAGCTGCCTCAGTTTCACCAGTTTTGTAGTTCGTCTAACATTCTCTTGTGGGCATCTTTTACGAGATTGCGAGTGAAACGGTTTTCTTTAGGGAGGTACTGGTTTTCTTTAGGGAGGTACTGGTTTTCTTTAGGGAGGTACTGGTTTTCTTAGGGAGGTACTGGTTTTCTTTAGGGAGGTACTGGTTTTCTTTAGGGAGGTACTGGTTTTCTTTAGGGAGGTACTGGTTTTTCTTTAGGGAGGTACTGGTTTTCTTTAGGGAGGTACTGGTTTTCTTTAGGGAGGTACTGGTTTTCTTTAGGGAGGTAC